>JAHWFP010222557.1:0-16442 GCA_023313725.1 Lithobius niger | reverse complement strand
CAGCTGTAACTAAGTTTTTTCACGATTTCTGACCTAAATCATTTTTAAATCGTACGGTAATTTTTCTGCTAGGAATTGATTAAAAGCAATCAATCAACGAAATCAAGATTTCATCCCCATTTAAAATTGTGGTTTTTCTGTTCAAAAATCAACTAAAAAAAAAAAGTATCAACCATAATAAAAAAAAATGGCAGTGCACCAATTTTACTTAATCTAGCTGTTTGCTCATCAAAAGTGACGGAATTTCTAAGATACACCTGAAGTATACAGTGAAATTTTTAAATAGACATAATAAATCTTACATTATAAACCACAGTCTCATAGCAGAAATGAAGCAACCGCAACGACGACCCCCCGGAAGGGGAACAATGAAAACGTGCGAGTGTGTCAATTCTTTGGCATGAAGTTGAAACTGGGACGTTATTGCCCTGAAAAGAAGAAGAGGCCTTAGGGCTTCGGGCAGATGACCAGGAGTGGTTAACGCTCGTTAAACCCTTCGAAACCCTTTTAAGTTGAAATTGGCACATTGTTGCCTCGACTAACAATTTGCTCTAACAATTATCGTTCTAACTAAACACCGTGGTAATCTCAAGGGCAAGTATTACATGACGTTATGCACACTTCTTTTTCACACGGCGCATCGCTTAAGCACTACGAACACTGGGAGTGGGGGGGGGGGGGGGAGTGAGCTGTTACCATTAAGCATGCGATTACGCATTAACTCAACCTAAAAGAGAATCTCTGGGGGTGTTTGCTATTAATTCAAATAACCATCCACATTCAACTACGTATAGCAAAGAGGAGGAAGGGAAGGAAACCAAGAGGAGAGGGAGAGGACGGGATAAAAGGAGGAGGGAGAGGGGAGGGAGAGGATAGGCGGAGTGTTACACAAACAAAAATCAGGCAGCACCGAGCAAATACTGGGAAACAACCACGGGTCAAACAAATCCCCGGGCGAAGCCGGGTACGATGCTAGTTGCTCATAAGGCTCAACGAAGGATAAAAAATATTCTATATAAATCGCTGTAAATAACACATATGAATGTATATTGAATTGTATTCCATCACCATAACCATTGCTTTTGAACGTACACATACTTTCGAATACAGTCCTGATCACGGTTGTTACCTTAACGGGTTCAGCGAGTTGTCTTTATGCCAGTGGCCGTATCGGCAAAAGCGACATGGTAGTGATCTGGTAATAGACTGGCTTGCCAGCTCGAACCCGGGTCACACCACTGGAATGATACGTAAGTACATAAAGGTGGCTTACTATACTACGTTACATTTCTAGTGTACGATTTTTGCTGATGGCTTATTTTCAGTTCGTGGGTACACGGGAATCTGCGAGCACTGGGGCGTTAGATTCGATAGGCACCCTGGTCCCAGCTGTACATCTCTGGCCTCTTACAGACCCGGGTTCGATCCTGGTGAAGGGAAGTGTATATGCACGGGTTTTTCTCCCTTTGTTTCCCCGCCCGTTGCACGAGGGTTTCCTCCGGATACTCCGGTTTCCTCCCTCGCGCCGCGAAAAACAACTGCCGTAATGGTGGTACTTCTTCCGCTCAACATCTGCCGCTTGGGTATTTGGGTGGGTGGGAGACCCGTGCTTCGTCTCTTTCTGTTTCTATTTCTACCTTTATAAAATTTATAATTTTTTTGAATGTTGAATTTCCAAATTTTGAATTCAATTTTTTTTTAATTTTACGTTTTTAAATTTTGTAGTTTTGAATTTTATTTTATTTTTAAATTGAATTGTTTCAATTTCAATCATTTTAATTCATTTTTGGCACGTGTACGCTTACTCGGTGCGTAAAGTTAAGAGCCTTGATCTCACATCCTAGCTGGAATCTTCTGCCCTAAAAGCATACCACAGCAAAAGAACAGGGATTAATAACTAAATAACGAAATAACAACAATAAAATAACAATAATAAATAACAATAACAACAATAACAATAACTTACAGGTCAGACAAAAATTCAAACTAGACAAATCTTCTTCTTGTGCTTATATACACAAAGTTCATCAACCACGCATAACATCTGGAAATTTGCTTTAGCCTAAGTATGTGGTAACACTCCAAGTAGACAGGGTTGGCAATTTCCCGGGAAAAACTAGTTTTGGACAAGGCACTGGTAAATACCGGTACAAACCTGGTAAATACCGGCTAAGTAGGAAAAATGTTATTTTTTTTTTACTACATGCATTTTTTAAGTTTGGAGCCTAACTTCTCATTAATAGAAGTACTTAGTAATTCTATTTGAAATGAAAATTCAAGTAACAGAATGTAGTGAAACTACTAACATAAGAAACTTTCATTATGAGCATTTTTAGCATTTCAATTATAATTTTTGTACTCGTAACACACAATTATGTTCATTTTCCTATGTAAACGTTGCATCAGTAAACATATTTTGAATCTAATCTTTTGAACTGAAGACACTTTTAATTGCATTTAACACTATTTAAATTTTAAAACTAATATTATTACATTTTACACGTTAAACACCTATTTTTGTCTTTAACTGGGAAAAACTGGGAATAAGTAGTTTATCCCGGGGCGGTAAAAACCTGGTAAAAAACCACCCCTGGTAAATACCATGCCAACCCTGCAAGTAGACTTAACAGGCCTGAGTTAGATTCAGTAATAACACTCCCAAGTTCAATAAATACAGCTGCAATACGCAATATTCAAGCAAGGAAGAGCAGTTACATCTATTTATGTAACCTTTGGACGTATATGTCAGCCTGCCTGAGCGGGGAGTCGAACCCACGACCTTTGAAATCAAAGGACGAGGTCCTACCGTTGAGCCATAATGACACGGCTTAAAGTTATACGTGTTTTGATTGTGACAAACCTTCCAAAATAAGCGCAACAGATTGCAGTCTCATAGCCTACTTGTCACTTAGGTTTTTGCATTTAAAAAATTTCATTTGATATACAATATAAACTAACGAAATTCCTTCTTTTTTTGTAAACATTTAACATACCCGGGGTGAAGGGGGGTGGGGTGGTCATCGTCTTTTTCCAGTTTTGCCTCCTCCCAATTCCATCCCAGATGGGTTTCTTTTTTTGATTGCTCGACTCTTTCCTCCCCCTTCCCCCCTACTGATTTCCCAGATGTTCCAACGGCTGTCATCCCAACCTCCCTCATCTCTCCGAAATCCCCCCCCCTTCCCCTTCCCGTCTCATCTGCTGTCGTTATGCCGATTCCTTGCTTGTTGAAATGACATCCCAAGTTGATGAAGATAATTTTTTTTTTGGAGCGCTGAGTGTTAAGTATTCCTGAATTTTATTGCCGCGCGGTGCGAAACAGAGGGAAGTTGATTCTCATCAACATGTTTGTCTGTCCATCTGTAGCCAAGCGACAAGAACTTTTGAATACATTGTACGATCCATAACAAGTTTTCCATAACCATTTTGTGACGTATTTGTGTAAATGCGTAAATCGTTAAAACTGGGAAGAGAGCTCAGCCTGGTGGCTGGAATTTTGCTTATCTGGTCGAACCCCTGGAAAGGGGAGACCTTGGCAAAGTCCCCACCAGGACTGCTGGTCAGAGTAGCGTGAGAGACTACCATGCTCCTTCAGCGGTTATGGGAACTATTCTGGCCAATTCTGGACAATCTTTCGGCCCCTACGATGATCGGACTCCGTTGAACTGGCCCTCTTGGTACCTTCTAACGCAACCTAACCTAACCGGGGTAAAGGGGGGGGGGGAGCAGTTCCAGTCGGTCTATGCCTGCCCGGTATGTATATGATGAAGGATAGTTAAGAAAACAAATAACCCACCCCCTTCCCGCCACAAACACACACAACGTCAACATATAAGTTGTGGTACTATAGCGCATGCGCATAGCGTGTGCGTACGTTCAGTGCACATGCAAAAGAAACCCTACATTGAGCGCGCATCTGAGGTTTAATTTTTTTTTTGTTGTAATGCCCGCCGCATTTCCGGCAGTTCTGATTGGTGTAGGCTGTAAGTTTCCGGCAGTTCTGGCTGCACACTGCCCAAGGTACGAACTGCCTGAGATATGCGCTCTACAAGCACGGTTCATTCTGATAGCGTGCGCTCGATTATACGAAATATGCTCGTGCGCTGGGGTTATTTCGTTCGTATACCACGATATCGTTTAAAATAACATAAAAAACATTAAATTGCTTCTGTAACAGTTGTTGTTGTGCGCGCAGCGTATCTTGAGTCCTACAGATATTTTATGAGCGGATACATCTTCCTGGAGGAAGCGGCTTTCGTCGACGGCCGCAATTATTTCTGTAACCTTCTAGGATACCAACAAGGTGCTCTGCTATCAAAAACATACAATCGATTATCTGTATTCGTTCTGGGCGAACTCAAGATAGGCCGCGGACACTATAGAAGACAAGTTAAACGGGCATTTTGTATTATTATGTAATCTGTGTAAGCTCCTCTCCATTCACTTGATAGGATTTAAGCTGAATCGTTTTATAAAGGATTAAGTTTGATTGACTAACGACTCGGTTCGAAAAAAAAGAAGAAAAAAATTGCAACGGAATGATCATGTGGTTTCGTGACGTCACAGATGAAGAGATAAGTCGAATTTCTTATCGCGTTTGCCGTTTTTTTTTCTTTTTAATTTTTTTTAAGCTCCAACGTTTCGTCGAAGCGTTTCAGGGTCGAAAGTCAGAATAAGCACTGAAGTATAGTATAAGAGTCAAAATGAAATATTGTCTAACGATTGCGACCTCAAACCAACTGCACGTTTTTGTGGATGTTTTATATTAGCAACGTTTGATTCTTCTAAAATAATTTAGAACAATTTTAGCCAAAGCCAAAACAGTAAAAATTCTCTGTCACAGATAAACAAAGAAATATGACGGAGCCAACATTGTGAACAGCTACGGATGACGAGTGAGAAGGAGTTTCATGTAAAATTTCACGTTAAATTTCATGTAAAATTAAAGTACACTGTTAAACTAAATTAAAACTGAAATGTGAAAAGTACAAAAATAAAATATATGTATATGTACTGTATTTTCAATTTAGAATTGTTGCAGAAATCAAAAAATTAAGGCCAAATTCAGAGACCCGTTTTCGGCCTCAGATCGTGATCCAAATTTGTGATTTATGCTAAAATTCTAAATTGAAAATACAGTAGGGAAAAATGTTGGACCTTCTTATGTTTGAAATTGTTTTCGAAATTATTTGAAATAGTTTTTTTTCCTTGTTCTTTTTTTCCCGTGGTTTTGAACTGTTTTAACAAACAAAAATAGTGACTTAACTCTCTGTAAGAATTAATTTCATATTTTCGTTGTTACTAAAACCCCCACCGCACTGCTTCGTGTTGGGTACTGTACTGCTAAAATTGTTAAATAATTACGGTAAATTAAAAAAAATGCACTAATTATTAATATTGCTCGAAGAAACACAATGGAGCCAACATTATTAAGCCAACATTGATCGATGAAACGCAATGGAGCCAACATTGGTCGAAGAAACACAATGGAACCAACATTATTAAGCTAACATTGGTCGATGAAACACTGTGGAGTCAACATTATTAAGCCAACATTGGTCGAAGAAGCACAATGGAACCAGCATTATTAAGCCAACATTGATCGATGAAACGCATTGGAGCCAACATTGGTCGAAGAAACACAATGAAACCAACATTATTAAGCCAACATTGGTCGATGAAACACAATGGAGCCAACATTATTAAGCCAACATTGATCGAAGAAAAACAATGCAGCCAACATTATTAAGCCAACATTGGTCGAAGAAGCACAATGGCGCCAACATTATTAAGCCAACATTGGTCGAAGAAACACAATGGAGCGAACATTATTAAGCCAACATCGAAGAGACGCAATGGAACCAACAGTACTAAGCCAACATTGGTCGAAGAAACACAATGGAACCAACATTATTATGCCAACATTGGTCGAAGAAACGCAATGGAACCAACATTACTAAGCCAACATTGCTCGAAGAAACACAATGGAGCCACCGAGAAAGATTGAACTAGGCTCGTCTGGATCCTGTAGCCCAGGGTCCGTCCCGGTAACACAGTTATGTTGCCCGGCCTAATATGCGGGAAGGCTTGGGTTCGAGTCTCAGTCGGGGCAGTTGTCTTTTCTTATTTTTTTTTTCTCAGATTCGTTTATCTTGTATTCTTGCAAGGCCAGTCTTTAAGGCATATTGTGTGCTTCCTTAACCGTTTACCTTGCGGTTATTTCGTATTGTCTCTTAGTTTATTCAAGAATATTTACGCATATACTTGAATAAACATAAATATTTTGGTAATCAATGTTTTCATTTGAACCCTCATACTCAGAGTAGACAAAATTGCAGTATTGTCACGTATAAAATACTATTTATTCCTAATAGCCTGTAGCAAGCACATTACTAAACAGAAACAAACGGTTCTGTTCCATATATAAGAGTAAAAAACAAAAACGAACTCGTTTGATTAAAGGTAAGGGTTACTGATTCGAAGTCAAAACAGCAAAGGAAGGTTTCAATAATGTTCCTGTAAAGTTTCAGATGCTGCAGTGTTTTAGGACTGTTTAGTCCACGTGAAACCTTACTGCTGATTCGCATATTTTCACCATGAGTTTTACGTTTGCACACGATAAAACAGCTAACGATTGTTGCATTCTACTCGGCGGCTAAAGACATTGTTGAAATATTGTTAAAAAAGTAAAAGTGTGCTTATTAGCACAGCTGCACAGCTAGCCTAATTCAGATTCGTTCGAATCCTTGAAAACCTGTAAACGTGCCACGTTAGCAAACAAACAAACAAAATGGTTCTGTTCTACAAGGCTCATTTTCGACAAGTATTGTACATTTTCAACATTTTGGCTTGTTTTTCGCTTTACGGAGGGAACCGCAATCGTTCCTTTTTGTAATATTAATTTTTAACGTATCTCCCAAGTAGAGAGGAATTGTTGAGGCACATAGCGCAAAAAAAAACGTGCATTATTTACGTCCGTTTGCCACAATGAGCACGTTCGGCGACTTATCCTACCATCACGGGTGGCACAAACTAAAACGGCATTTTCGTTCAGTAGCCTACAAAAACAAACGCCAGCCGAACACTCTCGCTTTAAAACGCACGCTCACAACCGCAACCGCACGCATTTACCCATAATGCACCAACTGCCTTTATCCACTTAGGTGTCTTCTGGACCAATCAAATTTCATTATCTCCTCCGCCAATCAGATTCCTGCCCTTTTGTTCACTGCGGAACGGCTCTGGGACAGCCCTTGGATGACGTCATTTTGCCTGCTAGGCTTACTCTGCCTCTTCCTCCCAAACCCCCACCTCCCCACATCACCATCAACGCGAATTCATCCTTTCGAAGTAGCCTATAACAGCCGGGGAGTAAACCTGTTTGGAAAGCTTTGAGCCAGCTATTTGTATCTGGTTAGCACACCCTAAATACAGAGTCCCGTTTATGTGGTTTAGGTAAAAACATCATAGACGTTGTTCATCGTATGTACATGAATAATGTGATCTATGCCACTGAATTCCTGCAGTACTTAAAGTGTAGTACTTGCAAACAGAAACGTAATGCTGTGTGCCGTAAAAAAAAGGGGGTTGTATGATTGACGTTTCACTTTACTTGTTAAAATGCACACGGATTAAAAATTGATTATTTTTAATTGAAATAATCAAATGTACTATAGAGCAGTGACTTTTGCCACCATATCGACACCAGTATGGGTTTTGGAGGGCATAACTACAAGGTGCACTACATAAAAATGGAGTGAAAAACAACGGAAGAGCGGATTTGTTAGGCTTAAAATAACGTTGTTTTCTCCAACAACAAAAATCGCGCGTTTTAGGTCTAAGAAATCACTCTTCGCAGCATCGGTTTCAGTATGACGCCCTTCTGTTTCTCTCTGCAGTGCCCCTTGCAGCTAACCCATTAAGGCTCCAGCATAAAGTTATATGCAATAATACTACGTCGTGTCACTGCTCTATTGAGAAAATTGCGTCTGTTTTAGTGCTGTTGTGCTTTACGAATGAAAATTTGTTTAAAGCACAACTGCTCTTAAACAGATGCAATTTTCGTAATTGTACATTTGATTGTTTAAATTAAAAGTCATCAATTTTTTCCGTGTTCATTTTAACAAGTAAAGGGAAACTTCAGTCATGAAACCCTTTTTCTACGGCACATATGACATAATTGTTTGTAATCCGTGTACCTTTTTGTCAGGCATGCCGTTATGTCGACAAAAAACTGAAAAATATGGAATTAATGTTACTTTAAATTGACACCAACCGCCGACTAGTATTAAGCATATCAAAAACTAAAACTGGTGAAAAGAACACCTAGTTCCGAATGGTTCGGCCGTTTAAAGGAGTGATATCAACACACCAAAACATTCGCCAAGTTAATCGCACCGTTTAATAGTTCGAAGGTTAAAATGAAAACTAGAACATTGCTACTTTCGGTAGCAATGTTCAAGTTTTCATTAAACGTCCAAAGTATTATTCGGTGCGATTAAGTTGGCTAATGGTTTGGTGTATTGATATCACTCCTTTGAAGGGCCGAACCATTCGGAACTTGGCGTTCTTTTCACCAGTTTTGGTTTTTGATATGATACCATTCCTTTTTTTTTTAAACTGTGTATTAGACTCAACTCCACTACCGTGCAGATGTGTAATAACGTACCACGTCAAGAAGAAATTGGTTTTCAACACTTTGCTACCTTTTGCCAAGAGGCCGAAACATTCTCAACTTAGTCACCTTTTTATAGGTTTTCGGTTTGGTTTTAATTTTGATGTAATTTGGTTTATTCAGTTAGTTTACGTGTGTTGATATCACTCCTTTGAAGGGCCGAACCACCCTCAACTTGGTCGCCTCTTTGCCAGTTTTTGGCTTTGTTTATTTTGCTTTGTTTTTAGTTTTTTTTCCGTGAATTGGACATGAATACAATTTCTTTGGCAACGTTGTTTACATTTATCGTGATACACTAGTGCGTGTTTAGGCACCACGTCAGTATACACGTTGTCATTATCCGAACTTTGGCCGTCCAATGAGAGACGATGCCGACAGAACTAACAATGGTTATAACAATATTTTCGTACTTACGCGTCATCTCACGCCATCCCCGTTACACCCCTGGCTCGAAACCATTAAAGGTACGCAGTTCGTATTGTACTGCACGCATTTGTCCAATTTCGTAGCTGGAAGCCTTCCCGTTACCTCGGTATCGATGAATAATCACCCTATGGGATTTTACATGGGGATGAGACAATTTGCTAGCTAGCTAGTAGTAACACATTTGCAACGTTATTGAGGGGTCAGATTTTGCTTTGAAAGCATCTTAGCTGGCATTCCTATACGACTTAATTTTTGTCAGGTGGGTCATAGATCTGGATTTCAACACAATTTAAGCTTTCGTATCACATTATTATTTTTATCCAAGTACCTGAAATGTGCCCAACTACGCTATGGCGTCGCGCTATAATGGTCTACAACCTCGACAATTGAATTGAATTGATGTTTGTTTGTTGTGATGTTTGTTGCCTAATTTGGCGTGACACATTAGGAAAAAAAATATTACAGCTTGTATCCCCACACTCACCTGTGAATGTACACGAATAAAAACGGATTAGATTTCACTCGAATGCAACAAACCATAATTTGAACTCCAATTCCAGGGATCAATGACTGTTTTTATTCAGTGGTTAAGTCAGAAAATGAACGCAGTTTGTGTTTGAAATGTTTAACGTTTGAGTGCTGGTGTATGTTTGCGTGCGCTTTATTTTGTGTATTATACGGGTTTGTTTTTTAATTTTTGTCTGTGTTTGTTGTTTTATGTTTTAAGTGTGTTTCGTATATGAGCAGATGATGTGTACTTTGTATGTTTTTATAATTTGTGAAACAAGCAGAAGCCTAGTTAGGGAGGGTTTTTTTTGCCTGTGTTTGTGTTCGATGGTTTCTGTTTTAGTTCTAGTTCGTGTGAGTAATTATGTGTTCATTTTGTGTATGTCTTTTTCATCTTTCAATTTTGTAAGCGTTTTACTGTTTATGGCATTTGTTTTGTGTGTGTTTCGTATATCAATAGTGCAAACAGCGTTGTTAACAATACAGACAGCATTGTTAGACTATTGTTTCTTACGGGTCAATAAGTCGAGGTATTCAGTATATCTTGTTATTTGCAATACGTTTATTCAAGATTTGGAAAAAAAAAACCCGGGTTTTCCTAAGCAAAAAAAAAAAAAAAAAGCCCTCGATTTTTTTTTTATTTTTTTAAGTTTTTATCGGTTTTTTTTTTATTGGGGGTTCGCGCCCTAAGGACAGCTAAAGAATATCGGATTTTCAGAAGCCTCGTCCGTCCCCCCCTTCCTCCTCCTCCTCATTGCTCTCTTTTTCAACAACAAAAGGTTTTATTTTTTTTATTTCTGTTTTCAACACAATTTAGCCAGAGGGCAAACCGTGACTAGTGGGGAAGCCGACCCTCATTTCACGCCAGGGGCAGCAAGTAGGTTGGAGAAATGATTATCGGATTATTTAGAAGATTTAATTATTAGGATGATGAGTCGGATTAGAACCACGAATATTAAATTATTTTCCTTCCAGGCCCCGTCAGGAAGTGGGAGAATATTTTTAAACGTTTGGGAAAATGGAAATCATGGCCAAAAACTCAAAGGGTTACCCATCGTGTTTTTTTTTTTTGGGGGGGGGGGGCCCCCCGAGAAAGGGGGAGCTACTCAATTTTAATTATCTTGTTTTTAATCTGTTTCTTTGAACCTTACGTCGTTTGAAGCAAAATAACGCTTCTACAGATGAACGGAAAGGCTCCATTTTGACTTTTTCTAGACTCAGTTTTTACTTTAAAAGATTAGTTTTGTCAGTTCGGAATAGAAGATACATAAAATCTCCCCCCCCCCCCCATTCCCCCCAGGGATGCATAAATAAGGAATTTTCCGATTATCGAGCATGAAAACTATAACTCCAAAAACGAATACCAAACTACAACCGAATACTAAACCTGCCGAAGACAAAATACCGAATATACAAACAAATACTTAAACTGCCGAATACCGAATATTTGGCCAAATACCGAATACACAAACGTAAGCTGTCGTATACCGAATATTTGACGTATTTGGCCGAATACCGAATTATTCCGCCAAAAGCATACCGAATATACAAACGAATAGTTAAACTGCCGCATTCCGATACTGAATACTTGACGTATTCGGCCGAATTATGGCCGAATACATGAATGAATTATCTGCCGAATGACAGAAAATTAAACTTACGATATTGATTAAAATGTGCCCCGTATTAAACGGTAGACACAGTAGGCGACCAGGTTACCCGTCATTAGCTCAACAACTTCGTGTTAACAAAATGTTAAATGGAAAACTATTTACTTTGCTTTTTGTACTTATAATGTCAGATTTCTGAGTGGTGTCAGTATGGATTAGCGGTAGGACCTCAACGGTCGAGGGTTCAATTCCCGCTAAGGTAGTCTGACATTTAAGTCCAAAAGGTAACGTGAATGGGTTAGCATCTGCATTTACCTTGAAAGAAGGCAATTGCCCATAATTTTTCGAGTGTTAGAAGACAGAGTTTGTCACAAAGCAAAAGAAAAATGCTAAGCTAAACGTTCTGCATTAACAAAATTGCGTAAATTTGTAGGATACAATTAACGACCGAAAGCCAACAAATCTTACCGCAATAGGGCAGTGTCACAACGTAGTATTATTGTGTATAACTCTATGGTGGAGCCTTAATGGGTTAACTACAAGGGGCACTGCAGAAAGAAACAGAAGGGCGTCATACTGGAGCCGATGCTGTGAAGAGTGATTTCTTAGACCTAAAACACGCGATTTTTGTTGTTGGAGAAAACAACGTTATTTTAAGCCTAAGAAATCAGCTCTTCCGTTGTTTTTGCCTCCATTTTTATGTAGTGCACCTTGTAGTTATGCCCTCCAACACCCATACTGGTGCCAATATGGCGGCAAATGTCACTGCTCTATACCGACTACCGTTATTTTTTAAAATCCTAAGATAGAGCGCCTGGTTTCTGTAGTCCTCTAGGCTCTAGTAATAAACTCAAACTCGGACTCGGACACAAAGATCTTGAAATTGCTGTTGACGCCCTTCGCATAGTTGCAGTCCGTGGTTTTTACAACCGTGTTTGTTACGTCACTTCGCTCAGCATGGCCGCGTCCTGTGAATCAGGGCCTTCGAAAACCACAAGCCAAACTCAACCAAACTCATCCGGTCTGGAGGCAGAGCGACGTTTGTTCATGGGCATTCTGTGTGTTAACGGTTCCAAACTGTCTCCAGATGGATGAGTTTGGTTGAGTTTGGATTGGTAGTTATCGAAGGCGCCCGATGCCTGTTGCCTGCACCGGAAGTAACTGTGTAACCCGGAAACACTCTTATTAGCCCCTCTTGTCCCACCAATTGATCAATTGTTGTTTGGGTCAACAGTAGGAATTACTAACCAATGGGCGAACAGCCAGCTTTAAGATCGCCAGGTATTAAGGAGTTGTCGACTCATCGTCGGAATGTATTTTGGTTTGTTTACGCAATTGTCCCTCTTGCCCCGAACGCAACGAGACAATAATGGTTCCAGTTCGTGTCAGCCGGGTCGACGGTAATGGTCGAACGGCTGGAGGTGTGGTGCGCCTTACTCATCATCAATCTCGTCCAATCTTGACGAAATTCAACACCTGCTCTTCTCAGATGACCCGGTGACTGACTTCGAATGGTGTAGTAATTTCTCAATGGTGACTATCGATTTTAAAGGCTTAGCTGGGCTGAAAGTGAGGGGGTATTGTCAGTCAGCGCCGCCAGCTAAAAGAATAAGATTTTTGCGGGCAAACGGGGAAATGTGCGAAAGTTGGCAGCAGGCTTTGCCGTTAATTTTGGCACTTTCCGCGTACATTAATTATTTCAGGTCTCGGTGTCATACCTTTAAAGGGATATATCTCCCATCGCCATTTTTTCTCGATCCTCCACATCAAGTACGGCCCGAAAGGTCTATTTACTTACCGTTAGTCTTTCCCTTGCTATAAAAGTCCGTTTTAAAATGTGCCGTCTAGGAGATTTTCTCTAGGATATTAAGAACTACATTTATTTTCATCCTGCGATTAAATGATCTTTTGCACGATCGAGTACAATAACCATGACGTTTCCTTTTTGCGTGTGCTTGTACTAAATTTTAATCGTTTTCTGATAATTACCATGAGATTAAAAATCTAAATGACTAATGCGGTAAATATTAAAATTATTTATGCCAATAGATCGCCGAAGAAAAATTACATGATACTGGCCTAAAAAATTATAAAGCGTGATTTTCAAATCCAAAGGTCATTTCGGTTTGCGACGACACAGTTTTTGCATTCATGATGTTTCGTCAACAACGGCCAAGGCCATCTGAGATTGTAGCTGCGTTTCTTCAACTATCTTAGTTGGCCTATACATAGTTTCACGAAACGGTGTGATGGTAACAGACGTGGATGGCAATCTGCGTGTGGCTGTTATAAGGCGGGCGGAGTGTATCTTTAAATTTAAAAAAAAGTGAATAGTTTGATCTGGTAAAAATCTTAAACAATTTAAACATGTCTTCACCAAGGTATTTTGAACGATGTGTTAATGGCCATGTATTAGAGCTATCGTGGCCTAAATTGTCAATTGTCACTAACGATTAAATTCCGACCAGTACTCGATTATCAATTATCAATTTCGCGTTCATCGAGCCAAAGGCAGTCCCCTACCAGGCAACGTTAACAAAAATTAAGTCCCGACGCACACAGCGAACGTTGTGAGGGGTCCCGCGACCCCAAACAAATCGAACAAGAACAGACCAGTGTAGTACGTGTGGTACATCCCAATAGAGCAGCGTCATGTGACGTCATATTGGCTACAAGAGAGATAGCTGCAAGGGGCACTAGATTAAAATGGAGGGTTAAACAACGGCACTTCTAGTCAAGGCAGTTCTTTGAGAGCGGTTTCATAAGCTTAAAAAAACGTTGTTTTCGCCAATCCCTTATGCTGCTAGGTTGTAATTGGAAAATAAAGAATCCACTTGCTTAAAAATGTCAGCAACTGCCAACAAACCGACAAAAATCGTGCATTATATAGGCCTAAGAAATCCACTCTTAACAGCGTTGTCTTCAGTAAGACGCCCTTCTTTTCCCCCTCCAGTTACCCTTGCAGCTAACCTTGTTACTGACTCCAGCATAGAGTTGTGTACAATAATACAAAGTTGTGTCACTGCCCTATATTTCAGAGAATTGTGCGCTTTTTGATTGGAATATGCCACTTTGCATGTGGATACGTATTGTGCGTAGCGTATCTTGCTTTAATCGATGGCCGCCATTGTTTTTGTAACCATCTTGGATATCAACAAGGCACTCTGCTACTGAAAACGTACAATCGAGTATCTGTGTTCGTTCTGCGGAGAACTCAAGATAGGCCGCGGACACTATAAGGCCGATCAAATTGGGGAGGCACCGTGAATTTCATCACGTAGAACACCAAAATGGCGGCCATTTTCCAAAATGTCCACCTTTTTTTGATACGAATTAAAACTTGTCGTATTTTCGTGTTCTTGGGGTCTAAGTCGAATAATCTGCAGGTGCTGAGAACGATGGTTTACATAAAAACTTTGAAAAAAACTATTTCTTGGACCCATTTTATGCTCCTATTTCGAAAATTATCCCTTTTTTGCCCATATTTAAGTTTATTATTGTGGATAATCTTTCAGGACACTTCATGCAACCATTCCAACTAATGCAATCTACATCCATTTTATCCAGATATATTTAACCAGTAAATTACAGAACTCTACTAACATAGACTTTTAACAGTTGGGGGGTCTACGACAACATCGACCACAACTACAGTAAGCTACCAGAGGAGTCGTCGTTCCATGGAACAGGAAATTCTCTGTTCCAAATTGTGATCATTTTGAAGTAAATATTATTTACATGGGTGACGCAAAATTACTTCCGTTCAAAGTGATCCACCCAAAACCAAAACTGGTAGAAAAACCCGCCAAGTTTCCAAAAACGATCAGCCTTTGAAGGTAGTGATATCATTCAACCATGGAAAGGCTGCCAAGGTCAATCCTATTAGCCAAGTTAATCGCACCTAATAATACTTTGGACGATAAATGAAAACTTGAAGATTGCTACAGCGAGTAGCAATCTTCAAGTTTTTATTTAACTTTCGAACTATTAGTCGCGGTGCGATTAACTTGGCTAATAGGATTGACCTTGGCGGCCTTTCCATGGTTGAATGATATCACTTCTTTCAAAGGCCGACCGTTTTTGGAAACTTGGCGGGTTTTTCTACCAGTTTTGGTTTTGGGTGGTATCACAACTTTCATAGGACTGTGAACGTATATACGGGTATACTGTATTAAGATATTAGCCAAAAAGGCAGTAGTTTTCAAAATTAGGGCATAAAATGTTTCCAAGAAATAATTTTTCAATTGTTTTGTGCTACCCATCGTACTCATAAATACGGATGCAAACCTATTTACGTTGCCTTTTGGACTTAAATGTCAGACTGCCTGAGTGGGGAATGGAACCCACGGCCTTTGAAATCAAATGCCGGAGTCCTAACCGCTCAGCCATACTGACATGGCCTAAATCGGCCATGTCAGTATGGCTGAGCGGTTAGGACTTATTTATTTAACACTTATCGAGCCCAATTGGCTTTCTGTCCCGTTTATAACCCATCGCATCAGCACCTGCAAATTAGTTGACTTGGAACCGAAGAACAAAAAAATAGGACAATTTTCGTTTCATGTAAAAAAAAAGGCGTCCATTTTGGAAAATGGCCGCCATTCTGGTGTTGTATATGGACATCGAGGTGGTTCGCCCACTGAAAAACATTATGCAGGCTATAGGGGGGCGAGGGGTAATCGTCTAACTGGAATATCGCATAATTGGAAGAACGTGTACAGTAACAGTATAACGGAAAATCGTCTAACACGAAATTCGTACAATGGAAAATCGTTTTGCAGGAAATTCGTATAATGGAAAATCGTCTAATGTCCCTACCTCGCTCGCGCTGTCACGCTCATGCGGCTATACATATAACATCAGAAACCGCAGGTATATATAATTGTCCAGTTAGACTTTTATCCATTAGCGATTATTCGTTATACGATATTCCGTTTAGATGATTTTCCAGATTTTTTATTTATGCAGATATTAGACTATGATCCTATTAGACGATTTTCCAGTTATACTTTCGTCCGACGCCCCAGCTAGGGGTACCCGCATGTAAAGTGGCATATTCCAATTTAAAAGTGCTCAATATTCAGTATACCACATGTATACTATAGTGGTCGCAGAAAATCAGCTATTAGCCAAGTAATCGTAAAGAATAGTTTAAAAGATATAGTTTAAAAGTCGTCGAGGACCATTGCTGTAGATTACAAATTTAAGCCTTACACTAAAGTGTCCGC
>JAHWFP010222556.1:2831-19468 GCA_023313725.1 Lithobius niger | reverse complement strand
ATGTTTGCTTCGCGCAGTAAGTTGTTCGACTGTACGCAACTTTCTGCGTATTCAATATTACTGCGCATCTTGCGTTAACACAGCGTATTATGTGAAAATAACCCTTTTTTTACAATGATTGGCTACAGTTGTTCTGTTTTTCTCCTGTTAAAGGGATATACCTCCCAGCGCCATTTTTCTCGATCCTCCACATCAAGTACGGCCCCAAAGGTCTATTTACTTACCGTTAGTCTTTCCCTTGCTAAAAAGCCTTTTTTAAATGTGGCGTCTAGGAGATTTTCTGTTGAACATAATGGAACTTTATTTACTAACGACCCGTCACTAAATCGTGCATAGCGCGCGTACAATAATCATGACGTTTCATCTCTGTGTGTACATCTACTAATTTTCTAATAATTACCATGAGATCTAAAATCGAATACACTAATGCGGTAAAAATTAAAATTAATCATTCCAATAGATCGCCGAAGCAAAATTATAAGAGACTAGTGTAGAAAACTATAAATTGTGATTTTAAAATACGAGAATCATTCCGGTTTGTGACGACACAATCAATGGGTTCACGCTGGCTGGACTATTAGGCGCAACGCCAATTGAGACAGTACCTATGTTTTTTCGCTACGAGGAACGAAGCTACCGTCTCAGTTGACCTTAGCTATGGTAAATACGCGGTTGTGATCGTCGCGTGGGTGTTGTGAGGCAGGAGGAAGGTTATAAGGCAGGCGGTATGTTGCTCTAATATCGGTGAAAATCACCATCGTATTCCCACACTGTTATTACTGCTATAGCTACTGTTGTGTTTCGCACAGTGGAGTTAAAAACACTCCGAAACACAGACAAGCATGTCCATTATTTCTTTGCAACTAACTCTTTCTCTTGCTGCTAGTATTTAGCAGCAAAGTAAATGGGCTACGAAACCGACCGACGCAAAGAATTGGTTGACATTAATTGGTTGTGTTTGCTTGCTGCATGCCTCCCGAATGCTTTCTACCATCATGATGGAACCTCAAGAAGTGAAGTGGATGGGGTTGGGGTGGAAGGCTTTGAAGATTTCGACTGTATCAGGAAGAAAAAAGAGCTTAACGACTTTGTTTCTTATTGGGGCTCGCAACAACTTAGTAACCATGACCGAGGGGCGTTCCGAGTCATAGAAATCCAACCGTTGGGGAAGGAGTCTTGCCACGCTTGTTTTTCTCGTTCGTCATTTGTTCTTTTATTTCCCCTTTCCCCTATTTTTTTTTATATTCTTCTTCCCCCTCTTTTTCCTGGCTTGGGGCTTGAGGGTTGTGCAGAAATGGTAGGCAACGCCTGGCTTCACGAAATTTTTTTTCTTTGCCATTTTCTTTTTAGCTTTTCGTCCCGTGATTTAGTGCGTGTGTTTTGCCCGTCGACATCTTGGCCGCCCGACGATTTCCTTGGTCGGTTGATGTCCGGGAGAGGGCCAAATTCTTCCCTCGGGGTTCTTGGCTTCTCTGCGTCGGGAACTAAAGAAGGAAAGGGATGGAGAGTTGGGCGAGAGCGTGGGAGTGTGAGGGGGTGGGGGTGGTGTAAAGCGGAGGACCGGGCCGCCCACTCCCATCTGCATGCGATCGAATGGGCGGTGGGGCATATTTACGCCACGGCCACACATGGAATGCAATGCAACTGCTGCCTATGGATCACCGGGCGGTTGAATTGAAGAAAGAAGGATTGAGAGGGGGAGTAAGGATGAATGAAGAAACGAGGACTTCTCTGGATGTGTTGGAATTTAGGAGAGAAGTTGCTGGGGAAGTGACCGAAGTGGACTGATATGTATCGAGGGTTAGGTATAATTTAGGGAAACATGGTTAAGCTAGCTAAAGCCTGTGCTACGCAGGGGTCGTGTCAAATGCACGGTTTGCAACATTGGTTGGGTATGGTACCTCATGTATATGTCCATGTTCGACCAAATTAAGTTTTTTTCAAATTGTTGCGCACATTGGCTAGAAACGCTGATTTTCGTTCGCTTCGCTTACTCAATCAGCGCATCCTGTGACTCCCATCTTCCCCCCCCCCCCCACTGCTAATGATCCCCTCTTTCTAATGATCACTTTCATTATATTCTTCCCTGCTCATGTTGGCGGAAATATCAGCGCATCATGTGACTCAAATCACTCCCCGCCCCACAGCTATTGATCCCCACTTTCTAATGATCACGTGTATTATATTCTATTAGCCATGTTCATGTTTATGCTGGCGGAAATTAATATGCCTCAAGACGGGCTCGAAACCGCCCCTTCGAGAAGCATGCTGTCCTGAAAAGATTTCCCTCAATGCTTTCCTACCAGACGCGCCGGCCGTTGCTGGTCGGTGCCTGCTGCCTGATGTCGTGTGTGATTAATTATACATATAGATGGAAATCAATCTGAAATCAGAATTTTGGCCGTTGCATGTCTTGACGCATGAAATTCAGTTTCAAAATTCGAGTGTTTAATCCGAAGACCATATCAAACAAACCCAAAACAAAACGCCTGACGTTTCGTGTCCGCAACGTGGACGTCATCAGACACGGAATAAAAACAACAAACAGGGCTTAAAAGGACATAAATCCTTCCGGTATATCGTGCGACCCGATGAGATAGCAGTTGGCAACATTTACACAGGTTAAAGTTAATGTCGCCAAATCACCTCGCACGCAAGAAAAAACAAGAAAATGAATTTGTTAGCAACATTTACATACGTTTGAACTAATGTCGCAAAACTTAGTCATGCAGGAAAGCCAACAGGGGTTTATGTTCCTTTAAGTGTTTAAACACGTCTACCCGTCTCCTCCCAGCCTTCACGTGTTAGTTGGGTGGAGGTACTGGGAATTTGAGTATTTAAACCAATCTGAGTGGAAGAAGCGTAACGTGTTCTGTTTTTTATTGTGTAACCTAGGAGGCATCGGACGAACGTCTAACTGAAAAATCATCGAATGGGATTGTCTAATATTCGTCTAAATAAAAAATCTGGAAAATCATCTAAACGGAAAACTGTTTCTGCTGTTGTATATATCGCCGCAGCGAGCGCGGTAACGCGAGAAAGGCAGCACGTTAGATGATTTTTTTCCATTATACGATTTTCTTGTTAGACGATTTTCCGTTGTTGGCGGAGCGTAGCTTAGCCTTTAACGGACACCAAATTGCAAAATGTCGGTTGGTTGGAGGGTTACACTTTCGTAGTCTGGGTGCAGCCCAAACGGACGGTCGGTTTGGAATGAAATTTGGCACATCACTTGAAATCCTCAAATATATTGTTGAGCTCGAATTTGATGTAAATCGATCAATTATTGCGGAAGAAATTACACTTTTTCGAATTTATCACACTAACTCACCATAGTAAGGGCGCGTTTACGCAGCGACTCGCCTTTGCATTCTCGCAGCTAGAACTCAATCGCGATGGCAAAGGTGACATTGCCATGGTAACAACGCTAAATGGATTAGCTAAATCCGACATCGTTTGAGTAAATACTTGCAGTCTTATAATCCGTGCCAATAATATAAAGAATTCCTCATGACGAAACAATTTTCCCAAACGCATCTGAACTCACGTTATTTGCGGTTTTCGTTGCGAGGCGGCAGACAAAAAACCGCCGCCATGTTGGAATTTGAGGTGATTTCTAGTTTCTAGCTGCGAGAACGCTAAAGCGAGTGGTTTCGTAAACGTGCCCTAAAACATATAGTTGGTTCTTTATAGGTAATAACTTTTTTCGACGTAGCTTAATGAAATAAGTCGTCGTATTTAACACTACAGGAATACAGGCAACCGTAAAAAAAAAAGGATTCCTTTAACGACACACATTAACTTCATTTGAAAAATAATACTTGGAGGAATTCCTAACATGACACCGAAAATGGCGTTTTATAGCGGTAGGAATCCCGAATATGAAACCTGAAACCGCCGCATCATGGTGAAGCACTTTATATTACACAGAAATATTCAGCAGGCGACGTGTTTTTACCACAACACGAAAACAATAACACGCCTGCGTCTAGTAGTTTTACGATTCCTCGTTTCTACGGCAACGTGAAGTCTCGACACAGTGTTGCATGAATAGGCCTACTCTCTAATGCATCTCTGTAATTGTGGCTTACGAAATTAAAACGGCTGCTAACCCAATTAGGCGAAAACGCTAAAAACTAGGCCTAAAAGCTAACACCTTTTCACCAACGATTGTGATGGTTATTTCTTTTAGGGCTCCTGCGCACTAGGCGACCAGGCCGTGCGACCAGGTGGCTGCAGCCAATTGGGGCTTAACCAGACTGGCTGCTCGCGGCTGCACGGAGTCGCAGTATGGTGTAAAAAAGACTTCAATATTTGTCCTTAACGCAACACCAACCACACGATTGCTGCAATGTTGACCTTGTATTCACGTAGTTACGCATAGCTTCGCACGAAATTTTCTTCTGTCTGGAGAGGCCTTCAGAATGATCACGGTTTATGTAAAACCATGCGATAATCATTCTTATTAGCCGCAGCAACCTGGCCGCGTAGCCTGGATGCCCTTGATTATAGTAGCGGTTGCAGTGCGTGATGGAGGTGTGCGCCTCAACATTTTCGTTGGTGGCGTTGTCTAGTTTCATACCGGCTGCAGCATTGTCCACCTTTTGAATCTTTATATTTTTCTTAAAAACGTACGCTGCTGATGATTGTTTGGCTTGCAATTAAATGTTTATTATTGATATTTTCAATATAGGGAAGCCTCTTTGCGCAGCAGTTGTTGTAAACAATGTAAGAATTATTTGCGACGGCAGCCTTGCCCGCGGTGGCTAACGTTACGTTTTACTTTAGTCGACGGCGATGGCCCACATCTTCAGTTTGGAATGTGGAAAGAGACTGCAAATAACTAAACACAAACTAAATGCTGGAGCAAACGAAAGCCTATTAAAATCAATATGATACGTAGCTTAGGCCTGCTTGGGGGGGGGGAGGTAAAATAAGAAAAAGGCCACCAAAGAGCAATAGTACGCTCCAAGGTAGTAGGTCACATCAAACGGCAAAAATTACAAACTTAGCCGGGTGAATATTGCACCCGGATTTGTAATGAGTTAACAAAGATGAAAAAAGTCATTAAAATAAACACTAAATATAAATTTGATCTAATGTTCTGTTCACTCCGCCTACTATAGGCCCAAAGCGTGTTTCCTAGTACTGTTGTAATACGTTTTTCCAGCCATGTAAGTTACACGATCATCCCTTTGGGGCGAGGCAGGAACGTTAGATGAATTCCATTATACCATGAGTCCATGAAAAGTTCCATTTTCATAGACGCATGATTATACCAATTTTTTGTTAAATGATTTTCCATTATACTGTTATACTGTATACGTTCTTCCAGTTAGATGATCATCATTTTCCCCAACTCGAGCTTCTTTTTTTTATTATCATTATTATTAAAGACTCACTTTTGTACTGACTTTTGTGTTTACAGGCAAGCAACGGTCGTATTCAGAAGATATTATAAGCACCGCTATCGCGTCTGTAAATAAACAAAGATGCCCACACAATGGGCCATGGAGAAGATGCCCCCTCCCCTTCCCAATTATTACTTTGATTGCCATTTCGGCAAATAAAATCATGAATAAAACGGTCAAAACAAAGGCTGTTTGAGGATCGCAGTTTTGATTCAAAGGTCCCGAGTTCAACAGGAACTCTGTAAAAATCAGAAAAATAGTCCGTTCCTTTGTTGTTATCTTCCATTGAAATTTTGGTCTTTGCTTTTGTTTTCGATTGCAACTTCCATCTCGACCCGTTTTTGCATGTTAGCGGGAGTCTTTGTAAATGAAGTTGGTATACGTTGTTGACAAAATTACTCTTTTATGAATTGCAACACAAAATGGTAAATGTCACTGCTTCATATTCACCGTTAAGTTAAAAGAATGCTAAAATGTTTTGAACGCCATTAATTTTAGAAATTAAATTCTTCACATTAACGGAAAAGGCTTTTTTATACCTTGACCCCAAGCTAATATACACAGAGTAGCCATTAAGTGCAGGTGAACGATAAAATTACGACGTTTCGGCTCCTAGATCGGAACCGTTTTCAAATACGCTTTAAAACATGTGAAACACAGAAAAAATTAATACCACAAACAGCAGAACAGATGGGCCATGGTTCTAACTCTCACAGATCTTTAGGATGTAAGGTACCATGCTAAATTAAAAATTAAAAGTTAAATAAAAAGTCGGCACAATTCGAAAGAATGTGCCAAGAATCAGCTACCAACTCACCTATAAGTTAAATAAAAACGGATGCAAACCTATTTACGTTGCCTTTTGGACTTAAATGTCAGACTGCCTGAGTGGGGAATCGACCCACGACGTTTGAAACCAGAGGCCGGAGTCCTACCACTCAGCCATACGGGAGCCCAATTAGCTTTCTGTCCCGTTTATAGCTCACCTAAGTAGCTGACTGTTGGTACATCCTTTCGAATTGTGCCGGCTTTTATTTAATATTTTTTATTTAGCATGGTATCTTACAGCCTTAAGATCTGTATGGGTTAGAACCATGGTTTATACATTTTTTCTGTTGTTTGACATAATTTAAACCCTTCGCTTGAAAACGGTTCCGATCTAGGAACCGAAACGTCGTGATTTCGTCGTTTACCTGCACTTGATGGCTACTCTGTATAGTATATTTTGTTACTGAAGTGCTTTTTAGCCTTCTGCTTGTTTTTCTCCCCAAGTAAGCAACTGTAATCAGAGGTGAGTTGGGGGGGGGGATGTGGAATGAGTGTACACACCCTCCCCCTCTCAATTAGGAACGAGACCAGTAGCAAAAAAGAAGAAAAATACTATCAAAGTCATCATGAAACGTTTTTCCTATTCTGTTTCTACCTTATTCCACCCCCCTCCCCTTCCAAAAAAAAAAAGAAAAACAGGAGAAATCTCCCTTTTGTTTCCGCTAGCCTTCAAAACCAAAAAAAAAAAAGAATTGTATTTCACCAAATATCCATGCAGTGGGTTTAACTACAATTATTAATAAGCATAATCGCAATAATTTTCGTGGTGAAATTAAGATTTCACTGGTTGAATAGGACAATATTTCAATGCAGAGCTTCCTAGGAAATTTTTTTTTTAAATAAAACATTGTGGGCAGACCAACAATACACATTCGTTCGTTCGTGTGTGCAATTATAGTTTATAAGTATAATTTTTAGTCGATATTTCTTATCGTGTTTCCTCGTGTTTTGGACCGTAGGAGTCTGTCTAGCCGGTTCGACCACGGTCACACCAATTTTCCATGAATAATACATTTTTAAATGGTTTGAAGTATCGCCTCGCAAAATGAAAAGTTAGTTTCCCGCATTGTCACTAGCTAAAGAAATCGTTCAAAACTTTCACTCTAGAAGTTAATCAAAAATGGAACCAGCTCTACCTATAGTGCACCGCTCGGGGAGCTTACAACCCTCCCCCAAATCACTATCTGATTAAGCCGGTGCTTTTCTGACCAGCCGCACCACTTTAAATTAACTTCCTGTATGAAGGATTGCCGTTCCTTAAATCTAATCTAATTCTACACGGGTAATAACGCATGATAACGTGGATTGGTGTGATATTGCATATTTTTTTCTGCAACCTTGGGGGTGTGGATACAAGGCTTTATACCTCGGCTGTGACATCACGCTAACTCAACGCCATGCTAAATTTCAATACGTTAAATCCCGTTAACCGTGACCGGAAGTGCGCGTCATCGCAAAAAGTGTGGGTTATCAAGTTATACAGCGTCCAAAAGCATAAAGCAATAAAAACATACAAAAAGAATTATACTTACCTTGCCGGAATATCCCGAATGAAATCTTTCTATCCCTGCTGCCTCACATATGTCTGGCCCACATCGAAGTTCAATTACGCCAAGATTCTGCTCCGAAATTGAGCTTACCAGCCAAAAGACGTGTCTGTCTAGCCCCCACCTCCCGCACCTCAAACTAAAATGGAATGACCCTCATTCATATCGATATATCTATTATACCGTATTTCTTGAAACAATTTTCATAAAGACAAAATGAATGACACAAAAAACCTTTTAATTAAATACGAGTTAGCTTGACGTCGCAACCGTGGTATAAATTAGTTGTTGGCGAGAAAGTCGCGGTTACCAAGTATTATACCACGGCTGCGATGATTGGTCAATCCCATCTCGTGCTGCAAGCTCGATGGACTTTTCCCACTCTCGGGCCAATCATCGCAGGCATGGTATAATACTCGGTAACCGTGCCATTCTCACCGATAACTATAGTTTGTTCCACATTATGTTTGAAGGAAACTGACTTTATGACGCCACGTTTCCTTCCACTACCGAGTGCAAAATCATGTGGACATTACACTTATAGACTCTACATTTATAGAGTCAACGAGTGGGATTTTACATGTTTTTGCACTCGTAGTGGTAGGAAACGTGGCGTCATACAGTCAGTTTCCTGCAGACATAATGTGGAACAAAGTATATTACTTATCTACAGCGAGTTTGGTGAACCTAAACCGGCAAAGGCATACAGCCTACGTAACTACATCAACTTCAAATTTCCGGTTTATCTAATTACGTATCCCGTATCTTCTCCGTGTTTTTGGCATTGAACCGGTTTCCAGTCGTCACGGTCTAGGATTGGCAGCAAAAATATTGTAAGGTATAATTCCATAAGGCAGCAGCAGTGTCCTTTATTTATTTATTTTTTTATGTGTTGACTTTTAGTATCAGTATTCATTTACGGAGTGCGTGCTGTATCACATTCGGCGGCGCGCAGACAGCCAACATGGCTCCAGTTTACGCCGCCGTCTTCTTGTACTTTCACCCTTTCACTACCGTCGAGAAGGGGTCTTACGACGCGCTTGAAGGGGGAGGGGGAGTGAGGGGAATGCTGCAGACTTTTTTTCACCAACGACCGGCAGATTATCCCCCCTCCCCTTCCCCCTTCACCACTCACCGACTCTCCCCAACCCAACTTTTGATGCTACACCAACCGTCACAGCGACGAACCCCAAAAAATGTTGGGAAAGTTGCCAAAAAATTTTCTAACACAGAAAAATACGGTCGTGTTTGGGGCTTGTTCCGTCTCGGTAATAACACGATTTTTACGGGGGCTTTTTTCTCTTCAACTCCTCCGGAACACAGCTATTAAAATAACTGGGGAGATTGTTTTTGTCGGCTGTGTGAGGGGGGGAAATTCGGCCTCTGTACCTGGACGTAAAAGGCTTCCATCAGAATGCATTAAGTCGTCGTCTCGGGAAACTTAGTAAAGTCCTCGTACGCCTTAGACGGTTGTTGCCGAAAGAAAAAGATTGCTAGGCACGTTCTTGGAAGACTGCTGGGAAACGAGGGAGGGGAAGGGAAGAGGAAAGAAGTCAAATGCGACGTTTCTAGTGAGTTCTGTTCTTTCTGAATCGGAGTTTTAAAAGTATATTGGTAATCCGTCCACCCCTTCCTACGTCGATAACCTAAAGGCGAACGATTCTGCAGAGTCCGATTGTTTGAAGTTAAGACCCTGAACAGACTGGCTGCTCGTGGCTGCATGCCGTCGCAGAATGGTTTGCCAAAGACGTCAAAATCGGTCCTTGAACGCAACATCAACCCTAGGACAGCAGCAATTTTGACCTTGTAGGCGCGTTTAACGCATCGCTTCGCACAAAATTACCACAGCCGGCAGGCAGTGCTTATTAAAGTTCGTTTGCGCACGAGAATTTTCAAAAACTGGACCGGAGGCGGAGGAGCGGCTAACAATGTCAAAATGTTATGCTACAACATGTAAACAATGGTGCAACACTACACGAGGCGCAGAAGATCGGATTATAGCTCACTCGAACAAAATGCAACGATGCTCGGCCGCGGGAAAAGTAACATTGTCGTGGTATCTTCTTTATTACCTTTTTAACTCGTTGCCGAGAACCAAAATGAAATCGTCTTGATTTTCGCTTAAATCTTTCAGTTTTAAAACATAGGGCGTGAAGTCTTTAATTTTGAGGCCTGCGGCCTGCGGGAAGCCAGTTGAATTGTTTCTGCGATTGTTTGCATGATACTGCATCTGCCTGCAACAATACAGAATCCACTATCCATCGAGCTGATACATGCTAAATCTAGACCACGCTAGTGTGTTGCCATCAAAGAATGAACTTTGACCAAAGCTTGGCCAGAAACTGAACAGAAATACGCATTTCTAATGTTCCGTTTTTTCGCAAACAAAATTGGGTGGGCAGTGGACATACCATACACAACATAGACCAAATCATACCACTTTCAATAAATGGGACACGAAAAAAGCCAACAAATTAACTGAAAAAAAACGGCTTCGCCGTATAGAAAAAAAACATTAGAGCTCTTATCCCCATACTCACAGCCGTGAAGGTACACGAATAAAAACTGATTAGAGATCATTCAAACGCAACGAACTATAATTTGAACTCCAATTCCAGGGAACAAGGATTGTGTCATACCAACCTCCATGCACACGTAAACAAACATGTACATCACTAATCAATCAAACAAAACGGTTGAATATTTCAAAAAAATACCCACACAAAATGAACACTTAAGTACTCACATGAACTAGAACTAAAACAGAAACCATCAAACACAAGCAAAAAACTGCCGAACTAGGAGTCTGCTTGTTTCAGAAATTATAAATTCACACAAAATACTGACATAGCCACTCACACGAAACACACTTAAAATATAAAACAACTAACACAGACAAATATAAAAAAAAAAACCCTGTATGATACACAAATTAAGCACACACACATACACACGAACACAAACATTAAACATTTCAAACACAAACTGTGTTCACTTACTGACATAACAATCACGTGAAAACAGTCATTATTCCCTGGAACTGGAGTTCAAATTATTGTTCGTTGCGTTCGAGTGAACTCGAACCGTTTTTATTCGTGTACCTTCACGGCTGTGAGTATGGGGATACCAGCTCTAATGTTGTTTTTTTGTTCAGTTAATTATCTACTGTCTCTTTAGGGCTTTAGAGTCAGTCTAAACAGAAACAATATAAATATAAAAGACATTTATAAAAAATATAATATATATAGCTCGGGTCTTGTCAGAGAAATTGGCGGACGGGGTGAAATTTACTTTAAAGGCACAGGGACATGGCACAGGGCACAGGGCACAAGGCACAGGGCACAGCTATGCAGCATTCATACAATGACACTCCATATTCTCAAAGCAGCACATTGCACGGTACAAACATCAGTATTAAAGAAGCATAACACCAAACGAGGTGATTAGTGATTTTCTCGAAATCCGCATAATTACAGTTATTAGTCAATCCCTTGCTAGCTTAATGTAGCTGCTAGTAGATATCATATTATGATCCTAGAATTATATTCAGCATATCCCACGCCGAATTAGCTTCCCACTCTTAGAGCGCGTTTACGAAACGACTAGCTTTGCATTCTCGTGGCTAGAATTTACTCGCGATGGCAACAACCCTACATGAACTAGCTAAATTCGACATCGTTCGACATCCGTGACAGTAAGATAAAGAATTCCCACCGATGAAATAATTTTACCAGTCACTTTTGAACTCACATTATTGACTGGTAATTCTTTGCAAGCCAGCAGAGCTAAAACCGCCGCCATGATGGAATTTTAGATGATTTCTAGCTGCAAGTTTGCTTAGGTGAGTCGTTGCTTAACTACCGCTTTCGTATCACTACTCTGTTCCATTCAATGCACTGCGACGGTTATGCAAAACCCTGCAAAACCATGTTAAGTTCGCCTAACCAATATATTTTACATCTGTGACGAACCTGTCTGAGCCGTTCTTTAAAATAAACTATTTTCTAGTCGGAAGATAGAAGTGTGGGGAGGGGGGGGGGGGGGGGAATTTCTACAAGCGAGTGCATCAGTTCCGAGCCTTGCCTGCATCAGTGAGTGCAGTTGAATTTCAGATTACAGGAAATGAAAGCGGATTCGGATTAGGTCTAAAGTAATGAGCCATCATTCACAACACAGAAAGTCACGTTTGGTCGACATGTGGTTACTTTCTGATTTTACATTTTATTTTTTTCCGGCGCTGTCGCAACAATTGTTCGACAATGCAAAATACATTGTTGTTACGAATGCCCACATTTCATTTCCAAAGGTGGGAAAACCCTTTGCAGTCACATTTACGAATGCCTGCACTTTCTAATAGCTTCGTAAATCATTTTGGCATTACAGATTACTTCTATTAAAGAGTAACTTATAGTTTTATGCTCAACACGGAGTAACTGAAAAAAAAAATAATTTGCGTCACTGTCTCATTGCTAGAGCCGGAATTATATTTCTGCCACCTGGGACTACGCAGATCCCCCCCACCCCAACAAAAAAGAGTGCTTCATCGCCTTTTTTCAGGAAAAACGTTTCAGGAAAAATGCAGGATCGACCTACGATTAGGATACTCAAAAAATGAGGTGAGCGGGTGGCATAATTAGGGGACACTGCATACTTTATAAGTTACGGCATCTATATGCCTAAATAAACATTTTTTCTGGGGGGGGGGTCGAAAAATTACACCCCACTTTACGACCCCCTGCTACTAGAAAACGTACAACCTTTTTTTATTGCTAAAGTGCAGTTATGTTTCTTGCTTTGTAAAATGTATGGCACCATAAAGAGAGAAAAAACATTTGGAGAAAACAGCAAATAAATAGAATTTTTTCAAAGATTTGTTGCCTAGTTCTTTGGGGGCACTTTCATTCCTGTCCCTTGCAGCCCCTCATCTCCCCCGCCGTTATTTACATCATGTCTTTCAGTCGGTATAAAATGTATACTTTCGAATAATACTGCAACTATGTCTTACTACTGCAAGGCAAAATTCCGCCCATCCTCAAAAAATAAGTTTATTAATGTATACCAACGCCCACACCTTTAAACCATGCACTCCCCCCTTGTTTTCCCACTCGTTCACATTATTTTCGGCGTATTGTGATCATAGGCCTATCCTGCAGTTTTCCTGAAATGTTTTTCCTGAAGAAAAAAAAAGCCGATAAAAGCACTTTTTTAGGGCCGGGGGGAGGGGGAGGGGGAGATCTGCATAGTCCTAGGTGGGAGAAATATAAATCCACCTCTGCCAGTGAGCATATGATGCAAATTCATCTTATCAATTGCTTCCTGTTCACCACAAACTTGTAATTTACCCTTTACTGGAAGTGAGAAGCTTCTCTGCTCTGCTTCGCACTGCACGTTTCAAAAAATCAAGAAAAGCTTTTGTTTGGGAACAAGCCACCCGGCAACGAGTTTATTTGGACCACTGTCCTTGCTTTGCTCAACAGACACGTGAAGGAAAACAATGCAAAAGGGCTCTGGTGCAGACGTAACAGCATTTATTATCCAACGTTTTGTACGACAGCTCACAACAGCTATGACTTGGGAGGAGAATTATAGTCACAGCTTCTGTACGTATTTATTGACCATCAGAGGGAATTACGTGGCTATCACAGTTCTTTACGAGGCAATGAGATGGGAAGGCGAGAGAATGCTGTTTGGCGAAGGCAAGGTGAAATGATGTCTGCCTGTACCATATATGGACTTCCCTGAATTGCTATTTTTACGACCAGTGCGTATTTAATAATTCGTTTGCAGGTTAGTAGTGTATAGCAGTGTACCACGATAAGAATGCGGACAATACAAACTCACAACAAGGAGAGAACTGAACCACAGCTGGAAAATAGTAATTCCCATTTTAAGTAATTCCCATTTTAAGGCTGAGATACATTATTGTCGCGACTGCAATGACCACTAAGTGTATGTAGAACTTTAAAATACTGGTCTAAAGTTTTTCGAATTTTAAAATCGGATACTAACTGCATGATTTTGTCTGAACCAATGAAAACGCTTGATTGCTGCGTTGAAGAAACTGGTGAATTAAACGGCAATTCGAACTGCCATCTTTTTTTCTAAATCAACAGTCATCATTATGTCGCAAGACTATTAGCTCGGCGTTCACTGGAAAAGAGATTATGCAGGGACGGACTGGTGTTTAAGCCAGGGTGGCGATCGCCTCCTGGCCTGCGGAATCTGGCGGCCTGTCCTGGCCTGACCTGTTGCCTGCTGACCTGAGTGCATGTCCACTCCGCGGCATGACAGAATACAAAAAGTGGCACATACCATGTTATTGCCACCTGGCCTGTGCCATAGCTAGTCCACTCTTGAGAATGACTCCTTAATGACTTATTACCTTCAGAGAAGCACACGATTAAATTAAACTAAATAAAGCTACAATTTTTGCATAAAAAGAACTTCGGAAGAATTGCGGAAAGATACATGTCGTCACGTGCGCAAGCTGCTGCATTCTAATAGTGGATTATCCTATAGAATCCCACGATTTACCAGCTCTGTTCTTCTTTTCTTCCTTTCTTTCCTAAGGGATCAATTATTATTTAAATTGACAGGGGTGGTCGGGGGTAGAGAGGAGGAAATTGGGGGGTCGCGCGTGGACTTTTTGGACCCTTTCGAGTGGCGGGGGGGGGGGGGGGGTTGTTTTGTATTTGTCAAAGAGGGGTAAAAAAAAAAACTAACCAAACTGGAGGAAAAGCCTCAAAAATGAAATTTCAACAGTCAAAATGTTTAAAAACGACACATCTTCTGGCAAGCCCCACTGCCCTCCCCATGGTGTAAGTGTTTACAAAGTTTTGAAGCTGTCACTATCAGAGCTGTCTAAGTGTAGTTTTTACAATACGTACATTTTCTAGAAAAGCCTTGCTTCCTTTCCATAGCTTCTTCTATTTTCCAGTGCTTACTATGTTCGGGGTATGGTCATAGAAGCAAACAATGCATTCATTATACTTATTGTATGAATGACTCGACACGAGAAGAGTGTAAGGAACATCAGCGTTTTATAGAATAGTTTTAACTAAACCACGTTTTTTCGCTAACAAGGCACGTTTTCCTTACGTTTTCCTTTCTGTGCGGAGTGCTAGTACGTATTTAATCTCATTACAGGAAATCATCTGCAGACAGTCTCAACAGGCATCAGGCCATTTTTTCCGACTGGGGAAGGGCGGGTCACCGAAAATTTCGTAGTCACATTGTTTTCATTACCTTCGCACCCACCCCACCCCCTGACCATAAATAACGACCAGTTCATAAAGCTAGCGTACTTTGTTAGATTGGAATGAACAAAAGTCTCTCTCTACTATTCCAACACTCTCGTTAAGTACATAAAGTGTTTCGGTAGCAACGATGAGTGCTAACTATAGTCTGTGTCAGCATATAACGGATTAGCCACCCAACTTCGCAATTTTTTTTAACTACAAATTGCGTCTACCATATATGGATTTTTTTAAAGGCCTGCTTTTTGTGTGATGATAGCTCAGTCGGCAAATCAGTCGTGTTCTGTGTCTAGTCAACATTCAAATGTTTATGTCAATATAATGGCTGCAAATGAAAAACACGCTAAATGACTACTGATTTGGCTGAACGCTATATTATATAGAATCAGTTAAGAGTATTTCACCCCTTGTTCTCTTTGTTCTTTATGTGCTCCTGAGTGTATCCTCCTTATATATTGAGTAGACTCAGGAGGACGCTAAGGGCAGATTTACGCAATGACAATTTTCTCGCTCGCTAGGCTGCTTCTCACCTTTACCGAAGCATGGGGCTTTCGAGTTGTCTACACGTATAGTAACCATGGCAACGACGCGAATTCGGTGTGCCTCACGACAGGAAGTACGATACTTGCGGTGTGACAGCGTCGATTTATGACAACAAGAAAACATTTTTTACTGCAGTACAAGACGACAGACTGATTTCTGAATGCCGTCATTTGACTGTTTATCTTCGATTCGATAACCCCGAAATGGACACCATGTTGGATTTTGAATTCTCGCTGCGTGCAGCTATTTATTGTATCCAAGGTCGAGTGGAACGATAGTATTAGGAATGGTTGGTCATTCCCGAGCTCATTATCTTTTTCCCCCGCCAAATGACGTCACTGGAGCTTCTGATTTTATGTGTACTTTTGTGCGCATGTGCGTGAGAGTTTTACAAATTCATTGACTTGCGTCGCACAATGTATTACGTTACCTACCATGATGCATGTATTGTTTTTGCGGGGCCCCTTAAGATATGTACGTCGTTTCTCACTCAAACGGTGGATTAAGAAACAAGTGTTTCCCAGCAGGCTTTAGCCAACAACATTATTAATACGGATAATTAAAATTCCAGCCGAACCATTCTTTAATCAACAGGTGACCTCAACAATCACAGCTTTTATTTATTTTTTCTGTATTTTTTTTATTTTTAACTAATTTCTTTGAGCCTTAAGTATGCCGAAGCAACTGAATGCTTGTATGGCTGAACCGGCTCAATTTTGAACATTACCAGACTTTTAGAGAAGAAGAAATATCTGGTAAAGGGAGGTGCCAACCCGGGGATTCGATCCGGGAAACCTCCGATCATCGTAGGGGCCGAAAGATTGTTTGTTACTGCCACATCTATCACAATAGTCCTCTCATCGTCGTGGGGCAGTTTGGTATTCGTGCCGAGTTCGTGCTCCCTAAAATCAAACAACCTCCCTGAACTTCTCTACCGTACTGGCCTAAAGATCGGGGGAGTAGTATAAATCCTTGAAATAACTTTTTATACGCTATTTTCTAACTTTTTTTATGAAGCCATACATTACATACAGCAAGAAAAATAATTGTAC
>JAHWFP010222555.1:18664-31057 GCA_023313725.1 Lithobius niger | reverse complement strand
ACCCAAGGCAAATTTGATAAATTAATGGCTAAACCGACTTAATACAAAATAAATTATTAATACAGTTATTTTTTTCCACTTTGGCTGCCTCACTTCTAATCTGTAGTATTTTAAGTTAGGCTACATTAAAAAAAAAAAAGTAAAAATAATACACCAATGTCTCCATTAAATAAAACTGCATGCATGGCTCATTTTATTTTCCCTTGCAAAAATATTGCGTAAATTTTTTTTATCTTCTAGGAAAAAAAACCAACATTATTGCTAAGTAGGCCTAACTGCCAAAATTTGTTACAGTACTTACAAATGGGTTCATTACCAGTCAGTTGTGTGTAAACTTGGCCAGCTTGGCCCTTCTCTGGGATTGCAAATTTTTCAGTTTATCAAGTTGACGCTTCCTGTGGGCAATTCTGGCCATTTTCTCAGCAGCACTCATTACAAGTTTGGCTGCTTGTTTGTGTTCTGGCCTTTTATTTTTAATGTCGAGTTTCTGACGCTTGTATTCTACCGCTGCCTTTTTGGTTGCAAGGAATTCGACATATCGCTTGTGTGAACTTCTTAAATTTCGGCACATTTACATCGACTGGATCATGCAAATGATCTGGCCTGTGGAACAACTGTATGGAGGTTTTGCCGCGAGCTCGCAGACCGTACTTGATATACTAGCAGATTTGGGATCAATTATGTCCCCCATAGTGTTGAATGCACCTTCTACCAAAGGACCACTGAAGCAACTCATCAGTGCACAAGCCATTTTGCACAATGCAGAATATGCATTACTGGCAATAATACTTGCCCACATGCATCCAGGTCCACTGCTTCACCCATTTCATTTACAGCCGACGGAAGCTGCTTGTCCACTTGAAATTTTCGTACTTCAAGTTCATAAGTTTCCACATCCTTTGGCGAAAGTACATTTGTTGCTAAAGAAGGAAGGGTTTTTAAATACTTCATAGTTAGCGAATGTCCTCTTGCAGCAGGATCCAACGCTGACATGCATTTGAGCAACTCGTTCAGAGGAAGTTTTTTTTTTGTAGATGTGCGGCACAACTAATGTAGGCCAATTCTGCAGCTGTAAAAAATTCTGCAACAGTTTTGTCATCCTTTTTAACATCCTTTAACCATAGCATTTGTTTTGGTGCCAATGAAAATGTCCTTGACCATTAACCTGATTAACCCAACCTACCCTACAAAATTTCTCAACGGATTTGCGTTGATCGCGTGCGTCAATTTTGACCCCAAAACGGCAGAATTCCGCCTAACGGCGGAAAAATCTCACCCCTGATTAAACAAGCATCGTTCGGCCGCCATCTTATCGCGTTTGCAATCTGGAAATCCCCTTTCCCGCTGCCAACAACATTACTGCCTTTTCCTCCAATTAACTGCTGTTTCAAAAGTCGTTGGCGTGTTCTGTAGTATCGCGACTCGCGAGCTTCGATTGGTTCATTTGTGGCACGTGGCATTGAGGCCAATCATAATATGACGTCACGCGAAGCGAGTCAAGGTCGCCTTGTTGGAACTAGCGTGAGCGCGTTCTTTGTGGATGGCCGGCTGGACAAATTGCGGGCGCGCTATCGACGATCGACAATATTTGAGGCCATTAACAACTTTACTTGCCCGGTAATAAAAATATAAAAATTTCGGAGTTGGTAAAAAAATACTGTGAAAGAACAACCAGTTGCTGTTAGCATTCCAAGATTGACTGGGTTCAGCAAGTATTGATATTTTCTTTAGGCCTGCTCGGAGTTGCCGGTTTTCTTGGCCAAGGGCAGTTCGGATAATCAGGGTGTTCGGATAACTGAGGTTTTACTGTATAATTATTACATCTGCGAATTTTCATACTAGACCAGTTTTTTTTTTTTTTTTTTACAATTTATTTTCGTGAGGCATGCAACTTGTTCGTGGCGGCCGTATTTTCGGCATAGGCTTTTTCAGCAGGAAAATGAAAAATGGCGTTAGGCTCGAAAGGGTTAAGCTTTCGAACTCTGAAAAAAGAGCAGCAGCATTTTTGTATTTTGAAGGGAGACTACATGCTACAAAAATGCTTTTTATACATTATAGAAACTAGTAAGGATTTTTAAGTATGGAATTACATGGACAACACACCACGCATAGTGAATATTTAAAATTGTCACATCGCTTACTTGGAAAGTTCGAGTCCATGTTTATGTTTTTTATACGCTTAGATTTCAAAGTTAAGGATATGTACCGTTCCAATATCCTTGCAAATTTTCGACAGTCAGGTTTTCTGGAGTTGGAGGGGCTCAGAACGACCATCTTCATCAGGCTACCACATCACCGCTTACTTTGTCGTGAACGTTAGTCTGCTGCTATCATCCGTTGGAATGCGGCGCGAGGCCATAGCCTCCTTAACTTGCAGGACAGTGCACCACTTCTCCCGCAGCAACCCTAACATTCAGTTCCTGCTGAGAGGAGAGTTTAATAAGTTGCTGCAGGAGAAGTGGTGCACTGGCCTGCAAGTTAACCCTTTTAGGCCTAAGCCACGATATATCGTCATCGCAAATCCACTGCGAAAAAGCCGACATGACGATGTATCGTTAGCCCGGTTCAGCCGAGTTCTACGCCCTGTTAAAAAAAAAAATCCTATTGCTTACATCGCAGGCGTAACTCCGATTGAATTACGTAATTTGGAACGTATATTTTCGGTTTATTTAGGTTAATTTAATTTAATATCTGTTTATTACCTAAGTCAATGTTATTGTTGGCATCGTCGCCAAAATGGACGTGAAATTGCGTTTATATGCTGAAAATAGCCCTTGGTTCAAACGATCGTATCTCCGAAACGACGCAACGTACAGCTGCCATCTTGGTCGCGTTCGAGAGGGGATTCCCAATTTTCTGGCCCGCGAAAAATGACGTCATCAACTCCAACATCACTGCCTGTATTCCTCCAATGAAATGTCCTGTTTCAACGCCCGTTGTTCAAACGCATCGGCCTCGCGAGCTATCGGCAGCGCTGATTGGCTCGTTCGCGGCACGTGACTATTCGGCCGTTCGCGAGTGACGTCACCCGAAGCGAGTCAAGGTCGCAGCCATTGGCGCCAGCAGCAGCGCCTCGCATTGCGGGCAGCCGGTCATTATGGCGTCCGGCAACGATTTGGTAGTGAGCTGTAATCGATGGTGAATCTCGAAGAAATATAGCAACTTTAAACTATTTTTACGGTAATAAAACATAAAATACTGATTTCGGAAGTAATAACACGCGTTGTGACGGATGAATATCGAGTGGATGTTATCATTCTGAGTACTGTAAGTTGAAACTTTCGTTATCGCTGTTCACGTAGTCGAACTTCAGGATTTTTTTAAATAATGAAAACGTAGGACGATGGTCCCAATTATATTTCTGATCAATAATTTACAATATAATTATTACGTCTGCGAATTTTTATACTCCTAGACCGCATAGTTTTTTTATTACAATTAATTTTCGTGAGGCATGCAACTTGTTCATGGCAGCCATGTTGCAGCCGTAGGCTTTTTGGCACGGGAATTGAAAAAGTGGCTTAGGCCCAAAAGGGTTAAGGAGGCTATGGCCTCGCGCCACATTCCAACGGACAGTAGCAGCAGACGAACGTTCAAGACGAAGTGAGCGGTGATGTGGTAGCCTGATGAACACAGTCGTTCTGAGCCCCTCCAACTCCAGAAAACCTGACTGTCGAAAATTTGCAAGGATATTGGAACAGTAAATATCCTTAACTTTGAAATGTAAGCGTATAAAAAAACGTAAACATAGTGAATATTAGCTTCTCTCATTTTCGACCGAAAATTTCATTTTTCGACCCACAGGTCCCCTTAACTAATTGCACTGCATCGCTCTACTTGTCTTTCACTCCAAGGAAAAAAATTAGGGGCCAAAATATTCAGATGTACAGGGGCAAATTTCATTCCTAAATCAAACTTTGCACTCTTGACACAGCTCTTGCGAGTGCAAATTGCATGCGAAAGTTAAACCGCACAAGCTACAATCATGTGGCATTTTAAACAGCTTGGACTTAAGCAAGTGCAGGAAAAGTGTATTAAGAATGTTAGAATTCTCAATTGGACAAAAAACTGGGGACCAGTGTTGGTTTAAATTTTGGTTTTGCACTCAAGACATTTTGCACCCCAGTAACAGATTTTGGGTGCAAATTTACACCCAGATCAAAATTTCACAATACGAATCATGCAAAACCAATTTAATTTATAGGTGTGATTAACCACATTTCACAATGTATGGGACACTTGTGTTGGGCCAGAAGTTTTTTTTTTGGTTTCGACCCAATTCAGATCTGTGGAATTAAAACTTCTTTCAACTGTATTCACATACAATTTGGTTGGTAAATTTTACTTGAATTTTTTTAAACAGAAAATTAATTTTATAATTCCACAATGCATAGTCTAAGTCAAGGTTTTTGTGCATTATGGACTACACAACAATTGACACCAAGGTTTGCGAGAGTAGTTTGCAACAAATTATAATCTTAACAAAAATGGCAATTACTGGAGCAAAATACGTTACTGTTGATCGATTCCTATCAGTTTATGGATGACAAGATTTTACCATACATTGCTTGCGTCCAGCGCCGCTTGTGCCACGAATTGCCACCTTGGACGTAAACAGCACATTCAATTGGGAGTCCCACAGCAAGAAACACATCAGCGAAGCGAAAATCCTAACGCATGCCAAGATTAGCTGAAATGCTTACGCATCCAGGCAGCAAAAATCATGGGCATTCAGGTTCTCAGAAATGTATTCACTTCAGGGATAAGTAAAAATACAGGTCTAATTTAGAACTTTGTAAATTTGTCCAATTACCAAGTTGGAGGATGTGAAACTAATTTTTTTTTTTTTTTTTTTTACTTACATGAACTTAACCCTTTAAGGACAGGTGTGCCCAAATGCGCCCGCTATATAATTCAGGGATGAGAGTCACTCCGAGTGAAAAAAGAGGAATCGGCAAGAAAATAGGTTAAATTGTAGGTTTTTGGGTGTTTTAATGTATCTTTTAGGTGATTTGCAAGGCTCAAAAAAGAGGAAATCCGCCTAAAAGAGGAAGAATCTCATCCCTGATAATTGTTTACAGCTCTTCTACAGGTCAGATTGAAAACTTCCTGCCAATTACAGTGAAACTAAAAATGTGATATGAAGGCCACATTATTAAAGGAAAAAATTACACAGGTTTCATTCCCATACTTCAAGTGGGCGAGACGCTATGAATTTTTTTCTATAAGTTCGTTAGGAGAACTCGGCGCAAACGGTTAAATATCACTTTTGGCAATAACATCGACTCAATGGTATCAATCAGTAACAAATATTTTTAGTTACTTACCTTGCCACGACTAAGTTTGCAGTTCACAAGCAGTGGCAGTAGCCAATGTGGATACCGGTGGCTCTGCAGTCGAATGAGCATACAGCATGTTTCCTTTAACATCTCAAAAATGTGTTCACTTGTAAACCTAAACACCACCAGAAAAAAATGTATATACAAACAGTCCCTGTACTGCTGTATCTCACAAAAAGCTTGACACTATGGAATCCAGTCAGAGAGGGCAAGTTATCTCAGTCATGTATCAGCACAAAAACAATCATCATTTAGGAATTCCAATAAAAATCAACAGCACAATTCATCATTTACTAAGGCTGTAACAATACAGATACTGGTTTGGATCAGGTGCAGATATTTGCAGTATGGCAACTTTCACAAAACCTATCAATAACTCTGGAACTGTCAGAGATAACACTTTGTGGCATTTTGCTTAAGAAATAGAGTAATGTTGGTTACTATTTTAATTAAACAACAGACTTTGCAAAAAACTTCACCCTGATAAAAAAAATTGTGGCAAGATTCTACATCCTATGGATGAAGGCCACTGTAGTTAGCCCTTTCGAGCCAAACGCCATTTTTTATTTCCCTGCTGAAAAAGCCTAAGGCCGCAACATGGCTGCCATGAACAAGTTGCATGCCTCACGAAAATAAATTGTAAAAAAAAAAAAACTATGCGGTCTAGAAGTATAAAAATTCGCATATATAATAATTATACTGTAAATTATTGGCCAGAAATATAATTGGGTCCATCATCCGTTTTCATTATTTAAAAAAATCCTGAAGTTCGACTACGTAAACAGCGGTAACGAAAGTTTCAACTTACAGTACTCGGAATGATAACATCCACTCGATATTCTTCCGTCACAACGCCCGTTATTACTTCCGAAATCATTATTTTATACTTTATTACCGTAAAAATAGTTTAAAGTTGCTTTATTTCTTCAAAATTCGCGATCATCGAAAGCCCACTACCAACTCGTGTAGGACAGCCATTGCGACCGGCAGCCCGCAATGCGACGCACTCATGCTAGCGCCAATGGATGCGACCTTCACTCGCTTCGCGTGACGTCACTTGTGAACGGCCGAAGAGTCACGTGCCGCGAGCGAACCAATCAGCACTCGCGATGCCGAAGCGTTTGAACAAAGTCCGTTAAAACGACACATTTGATTCGAAGAAATCAGGCAGTGACGTGGGGGTTGATGTCATTTTTCGCGGGCTAGAAAATTGGGAATTCCCTCTCTCGAACGCGACCAAGATGGCGGCTGTACGTTGCGTCGTTCCGGAGATACGATGGTTTGAACCAAGCGCTATTTTCACCAAACAAACGCAATTTTCACGTAGATTTTGGCCACGATGCATACAATAACATCGATTAAGGTAATAAAAAGATGATATTAAATCATATTAATCGGAATTAACCGAAAATATACGTTCCAAAATACCTAAGTCAATCGGTATTACACCTCCGATGTACGCAATTGGATTATTTATTTTTTAAGTGCGGCGAAGTGGGCGAACGATATAGCGTCGTGTAGGCTTTTACGTAGTGGAATTGCAACGACGATATATCGTCGCTTAGGCTCGAAAGGGTTAAGCTATTTTGCCAATATTTTTAACATTCAACCAGGGATTAAGTCACTCTTGGATGAAAACTAAGAAAAAAGAAAGCCGCTATATTTGCTGCATTGTTTAAATTTTCTCATGAATAAAATCTGTGCGGGACAGAACCAACTTTTTTTTAATGGTCTAAAGGTTTGCTTTTCAATCGCACAGCCATGCTTAGTTAACTTTCAGTTTCTTACCAGAGTTTCTTCTCAGACGGGTATGCCATCTACAAGCAGCGGTCCACGGCTCAAATGACATCTTTGATTTGTAAACCTATAACACCGAATGAAAATGCTTTAAGAAAAAAAAATGGTTTCGGAGTGGTAAACCTTATTAAATGGTGACAATATGGAATCCAGTCAGAGAGGGCAAGTTATCTCAGTCATGTTTTCAGCACAAAAAAGGTCATCATTTGGGGAATTCCATATGAAAACTGCACAAAAGCAAATTAGTAATGCCCTTTAAATGGTTGGGCACACGGTAGCTAACAAGGCTGAAACCACTTTTTCCATACCAGTTCGACACCCACGAAAAAAACACGCTGCCCAAACCTTCCCAGGGTTCGTACTTGTCTAACCTTACAGACAGGTCAATGAAAATGAGATAATTAAACAATAAATATTAAAAACTCGACAACCAGAGGCAAGATGTTAACAGATTTTGTACCATTACACGACACTGGTTAAACGCGGTAACACTGGTGTTAACAATTATACTGAGGATTACCAAAGTTGATACCCTCTCGTCGTAAACTTACTGCTTAAACTTTCCCCATACCTTTCCTACTTCAATCAAGTTCCAAGGCAATCCAGCAAGCTTAACGTGTTGTTCAATTCTTGCCCTTGACATTTCTTGTCCGGTATGCCAGCCTTTACTAACTTTCGGTTCTAAAAAATACAAATTTCCTTGCTGTTGTTTCAACAAATAAAACCATGAATAAAACAATTAGTATAAATTTGTAACTCAGAGCTTCTTTATTCTTATCACAGTTGCTCAACAACACGGACCAAGAAGCATACTCATCATTTTGTAATTTCGCAGTAATTGGGCACTGCTGCGTCAGCAAGTTCAACTCAAAAAGGCGGCGAGGTATACAATTTTTTTTAAATCACTGAAAAAGGTGATGCGGGACTTTTTTTTAGCGTAAAAAAGTGCACTTTAGTTAAAAAAAGCTAAAACTTCAGTTGTAAAACGTTTTAACACAAAGCAGTTTTAGAATGTAGATTAATGTTACATGTGTACCATTAAACAATGGCAGGAGCAGCCTTAAGGAGTCTTTAACACAATAATACCTTTATTCTACCACTTCTCCCAGTTCTGACTATGTGCCCAGTGGTCAAACTTCTACTCAAGCAGAAAACTTGCATTAAAAATTATGCAGAGTAGGTTAATACTCATTGAATACGTTAGTATCCGATGTGCTGCAAATAACGCAAGCAAATGTCAGTTTTGCAAGAACCAGTGTTTAAATTAACTAAAACACTAAGAGCATTTTCTCTGGCTAAGGCCGACTACGAAGATCATTGCAGTTCGTACTGTGAACTACTAAAATAAAATCGTCCGCACATTTTCACAACATAGACAAACACCGTCCCCGTACAGGTGACTTCAGGGTTCAAGGATTGAGACCTCAATTTTGTTACTAACAAATTCAAATTTGGCCACCCTCGTAGCTTCCAGTATTTATAGGGCCGTCTGCTCGATTCATCTCCCACTGACGGTTAAGATTCTTGCATACCAGAAGTATCGAAAGACTGATACCAGAGGCTTCGAGGGGGCCAAATTTGAACTCGTAGGTAAAAAAAGGAAGATGTTGTCCCAATAATCCTTGAAGCTTGTGACGACACCTGTACGGGGGTCGAAAATTTGCAAGACAGCGTTTGTCTATGTTGTGAAAGTGTGCGGACTATTTTATTTCGATAATTGTTCAAGGGCGACCACAGTAGAAATTGTGTAATGCCTCCCAACTAAACGCCAGTTCTCGCATTCATGGAAGTTAATCCATTTAGTACTGTTCTGGTAAATGAAGATTTTGGGAATGTTAAATAGACTGGCTTTAGAGCCAGGAGCCGACATGCGCTGCTTCTCTTAGCTTTATGCAAATTATGCCATACGAAGAGTTACATGGCTACTCCAACATCCTGCGGACATGTATGGTATTTATTCACTCCTGACAATGGTTTTGTCCAAAATTGTCATTCTAGAAGATTGACTTTGCAATGTACATTTAGCAAGATTTTATTTTCAGAAATTGGGGCGAAAAAAAGTCAAAAGGTGTGTGAAGTGTCCGAAAAACTATGGCTTTTTTACACCTTTGTGAACACACTTTTTTTGCACAATAACTACCAGAACTGCTACTCACCTCGCTCATGGTTGTGTAGACATCCGTAGGTCTACATTTCAACAATTTAAAATACTGTTTCATCGTGACATTTCACATCGTTAATTTCTATTTCAAATAGTGTAGTTATCAAACAGATCCATTAGACAAAGGAGTGGAGCACACAAATTACGTGTCCGACATTAAATCATTAACTTCGTACTGAAGCTGTGTAGATAAAGCAATTTAAATGATTTACAAAGATCAGTGCTACACAAGCTAGAAGTTTAGTTCGATACGCAACCACATTCAGAGTACGCGAGAAAAGCCAATATCTGGGGAGGGGCCGCTTGCGGCTTAAACGGGCATCCAAAAGTAAACCCTAGTTTGCTAAGACTTCTTTCTAGGGATCGACCGGATACCATTTTGCCGGATCCGGGTCGGTTCCAGATAATTTGATGTCAGTGCCAGATCGGTTCCGGATCAGTACCGGATACCGGGTATTTCTCACACAAAAATGAAATAAAGCCGTTTTATTTGTTTCCCCTTATAAGTTGCAGCTACGGTGTTATTTTTTGCTTTGTTTCACATTATTTTTTACATTAAACACTCAGAAGTCTTACGCTATTAAGAGTGCCTATAGGCTACAGCACTCCACTGGTTTGACAATGTTGCTAAGTTTTTTGAAACAATCAAATAAAGCACTAATTAGGTTAATCAATCAAAAAATATTTTAAATTAAGGATTTTCTCATTGATTAGCCTAGCCTACTGCTTCATTTCGAAAAAAAAATTGCAGAATTTTTTTAAATAAAATTTATTTAATTTATTTTTGCCAAATAAAATAACATAAAAAGCTGAAATACAAAAAAAAAAGTTAGAAAAATATTTACAGGTTTAAAAGTGGTTATCAGTTAATCATGCCTGGTTAAAAAAAAATAACCTTTTTTATTCTCCAACATATTTTAAAATTTTGTTTAATTATAAATAAAATAATAAAACATACAGCTGAAATAAAAAATAAAAAAACTAAATAAATATTTAAAGATGGTCATCAGTTAATCATGCCTGGTTTAAAAAAATAATCTTTTTAATTCTCCAAAATATTCTTAAAATTTGTTTAATTATAAAAAAGCTGAAAATAATTTAAAAAATAATAATGTGCAGATTTAAATATGGTGTTATCAGACACATCAGGTTTTGGAGTTGGCTAACTACTCCAACAGTTGACTCTCCTCCAGGAGTCCAGGTGGGCGCTAACGTTTTGCTACTGCTGATTTGACAGGCAATGTTTACCAAGTCTAAAATCGAATTATGGGAGCAGATCTCCAACAAAATGGATTTTGGATACTTCAAAGGCACTCAACATTTAGCCAGTGAAGTAAATACTTGGATTTTTTTCCAGAAATTAAAAGATTCGCCTAACTCACTCACCACGTGCAATAAGGAAAACATGCCTGTTACACCTAATATATGCGGCTGATTTTTTTTTTTTGCGGTTAGCCAAGGTAAGTCTGATAGATCAGAAAAAATCTAGTGAATTAAAGCTATCTTTGTGGAAATAAACTTTTTTAAATTACGATTTTTTCGCGGAGAAACGAGTCAACTTTCGCTACTACTTTAGTAATAACGCTCGATTTGTGCTCAAAGGTTTTGATTTTTTGAACATCTTCGTTTCGTATTCTCCAATACATATTTTTGTTACAATATAATTATTTCGTCTGCAATTTTTTATACTCTTAAACCGCTTAGTTATTTTACTAAGATTTTGCTAAGAAGCAAAGAAAAAAAGAAAGTTGATTATTTGTGCAGGATCCGGTTTAAAATAATTGCCGGGTCCGGATCTTGCTGGATACTGCAAGATCCGGCGCCGGATCCGGATCTATCCGGACTCGGTCGATCCCTACTTCTTTCCTTACCTTTTTAACTTCAGTCAACTTTTGAGGCATTTCACCACTGTCATGGAAGCTTCACCTTTTATTAAATTCTTGCACATTGTCAGAAATGCAAACGGTGTGCCAACCCAAACTCATTTTTACTTCTGAAAAACACATGAAAAATTTCTTGAAAAGAGTGAAAAAAAAATACTGAAACACATAAAATAGTAAAAATTCTATTTCAGAGCTTCTTTATTCTTATCACAGTTGCTCAACAACACGGACCAAGAAGCATACTCATCATTTTGCAATTTTTTGTTAACGCACGTACCTATTAGGACTACTGTACGCATTTTTTGCTCAGGAACTACTAGTTCGTTATGCATCACTCATTTTCAAAAGTCGGATATACGTTAACACAATATCTAGGACATTTCCGACAGCGTATAATCAGTGGATAGTAGGACTGTGTTCATCTGTCTTTAGGTTCAGTTTCTTCCACTACATCATAGTTTGTGGTTTTGAAATTTGGTGCTTTTAGTCCTATGTAATGGAGTCGACGTCCATTCCAATGCTTCCAGAGCCTAGCCCTGAAGTCTTTGACTAGAAGACTTTCGTGCTGGAAGCATTGGAATGAACGTCGATACCATTACATACACTACAGCAAGCGCTTATTTCAAAACCACATACGACGATGTAGTGAGAAGAAAACACTAAGCCTGAACAAAACAGTTGATACAGTCTTATCCGATTATATGCAGCCGAATATTTGCTAAGTATTGTGTAAACGTATATCTGACTTTTTGAAAATGTGTGTGGTACATTAACTAAGTAGTTCCTGATCCCCAGGGTTGGAAATAATCATGATTATTTTAAAATAATCAAATTAAATTAGATTATTTTGATTATCAGATTTTAATAACATGTAAAAATACAACAATAATTACGACATACTTAAAGTTGCTAGAGTTGGCTCTTTTTCTTGTTTGGCAGGTTGCTACTGCCAAATGCCGTTACCGATCTAAAAGTATTAGAAGTTTAAAACGTGATTACCAAGTGTAAATTTCAATGTTAACATGCACACCGCAGTAACTACTATTACAGTAATAATATTTAGTAAAGTTGTCGTAGGTGTTGTAGCACAATGGTAAATTCCTCACACAAGCCGATTACACGAACAGTCACTTCACCTGCAGTTGCTACCTCGAAGCACAAAGTCCTGTAGTTTTTTCCTCGATTCAAGGGTTTTAATGTTACCATTAATGTC
>JAHWFP010222555.1:0-18654 GCA_023313725.1 Lithobius niger | reverse complement strand
AAGGCGTTTCTTGCCAAAATCTTGCCAAGCTTGCATTCGGGCCCATGTGAAGATCTGGGCCCGGTACAGGTGGTCCCTAGGGGGGGCCCCCCCCCCCCCCCCCCCCCCCACCACCAACACTCTTTCCTGACCTGAGCTGAAAAATCTGTGTCTGCAGCTGAAAAAGCGTTGATAAAGGAAATAATGATAACGGAAGGTCTTATATTGTATACAACCCACCTTCATTACTGACTGTGTCGCACTCGACGATGTAAGTCTGTTTGCCGTCGTCCCATGCTACGTGGTAGCATTGCAATACCATGAGTTCCACGTTGCACCTAAGAAACGCCACACACATCAATCGACCTTTAAATTTTGTCGATGTAAATGCGTTGGTCCAACAGTGATGAGTGTGTGTTTCCGAATCTAATCCAAATCTGCATTCGTTTATGACAGATCGAGGCAAGTAATCGGTGAGACTTCGCGAATGCGTCAGGCTGCATAATCAATCAAAAGCAATTAGTGACATTTTGCTAGCCTACGTCAGCACCAGGTGGCGTTTCATGTCATTTATGCTAATACCCATCAATAGGGACAAGTCTCACCTACGTGTGGGACCACAGGGAACGGATTTAATTAGGCAGAAGTACTGATTGGTATCGATTTGACAATACCTGCTAAAGGTGGAGCAGTTTACACGTCAGGTGCACGATACTTTGTCCGTGGTTTCTGTACAGAAGGTTTATCGATTCGACAGCAGTCAGAGAGAGTACTTGTTATCGTGTCGGATCCAGATACACAAATATAGATTAATATTCGCGGCGGTTTCGGAGGTCATTCAATTCGAACAGAAACTATTCTTGTAGTGTATGCATGCTGCAATGGTTACGTCATCTGTGAAGGCACTCTATATGACGTCAGCCCTACAAACTGTACGAGTTAATAGATTAGTTAAGACACATGTAACTAGCGACATGTGACTACATAAATAAAGAATAAATCATAAGGTAATGGCGCTAATGACCAAGCTGTCGACGCGCCATTAAGCCTCATCTCCCCCCCCCCCTTAATTACTGAATGCAAAGCTGGTGCGTCCACGTGCACCGGAGAGCAAGCGATCAAGGCTAACGATATCACTGTCACTTGATGGCGCCCATCTAGCGGTTCAAAATCTGCGTTTCGAAACGGTGGATGTATAGAAAAAAGCGCCCGTGACGTTGTTAGTCTTAACTTTACCGCTTGTTAACTGGTGCACGTAGGCACACCAACTTTACACTCAATAATTAAGGAGACACGTGGCTTGTTTGTTGTGTAAAATGAAATTTATTTATGTGTTCCTTCGCCTGTTGAAAGCAAGGGGTAGACAGAAGTAGATAGCAGCAAATGGCTATGGATGCTGCAGCTTGCATTTGGTGGCAATCCCCCTTTAATTAGGAAACCGGCTCTAGACGAACGGACATACAGACTGACAGTTAGGCAGAGAGTCCGTGATAAGCCTACTGACTTTGGCAGCCACAAGAAATACGTACAACGAAATACGTTTGAGGTGTGCGCAGTGGTGGAAAGTGGGGCGCAACCAGAATGAGAAAGTTGAAGAGTAACACGTGTTTGGATATACAATCCCCCAAAACACAATCTCCGAGCCCATTTAACCAATCAGCCTTGATAACTACCATAGTTTAGTTTACACGTACCTTTACATCACGAACCAGATGTAATCGTAACGGGCTTCAGGGTGACGCTTTTCTGACTGTATTTCGCACTCTTTCCTAACTCGGAAGGATTTAACATTTTGCAGTGCCGCTCAAAAAGAACTTCACAAACACAGGTATGGTCTCGGAGCTGTCACGAACTGGTCTCTGCGTTCCGACTATTCCGTAGTGTATAATGCTTATTTTTTTCCTCCCGATCAACGGCTTTATCGATTTCAGATTTACGGGGGCGAATCAGTCACGAATAAAGACAAATTAGTTACTATTGACGTCACGAGTACAATCTTTACACATCGTTACTAACGGCTACGTTCGTGTTTGCAAAACTTGCGTGAATTGTATTACGAATTTTTTCCGTTCCGTGCAGGAATAATTACCATCCGGTGGTGGGTAGCTCCTAAGCACGGAAATCGCAAAAAAAAAACAGACAAAAAGTTCAAAGACAAAATTCAAGGGACAAAATGATGGTTGGCCGAGCGAGCGAGGTTGAATATTCGAATGAATTTGAATTGAGTGTGTCTGTTTGTCTGTGTGCACGATAACGTCCGCAATTTTGTTCCGATTTGGATGAAATATAATGACAAAGAAGCTTTGGTGCATGAAATGCATGAGTTCGATGATGAAATTCGTACCTCAAATGTATTCGAGCTGGGGAGGGGGCAAAATTTTTAAGATAAAGTACTGAGAGCACTGGGCAGAAATCACACAAGTAGAGCATGAAAGCACTACCCCGTGGACCACTGGGCAGCAGTCATGTAACTGCAGCACTGGGCAGAAAACACACATGTTTCTGAGAGCACTACCATGTAGAGCACTGGGCAGAAATCACACAAGTAAAGCATGAAAGCACTAACCAGTGGAGCACTGGGCAGAAATCACGGGTTGATCGTAAATTTTGTATGCCTCGGCTTTTCACAAGTTTTGAAGTGAACTTAAAGTCGTTATTTGGTAATAAGATATACATATGTATATACATATGAAAGAAAAACATAAGTGTACGTACGTGTACGTCGTTCGACCGAAGGTCAAAGTATATTATAGCCAAATTTAGTTTGAGTCGTTCCTCGTATTTCACCATAATCCATAATGGCAGAAAAAATAAACAGAAACACATAAAATCAGTGTATTGCAAAAAGCATTCCCCCTGCCCTTTTTGGAAAAAAAGCCCTTGTTTGCCCTTTTTGAAGAAAAAACGTGCCATATTTTGCTTTTCTGCACTGAAAAATGCTGGTCGCAGCGAGGAGAAAGGGCAAAAGCCCTAAAAAGGGCAAAAAGAAAGCTAGGAAGCCCAAGAAAGATGTGAGTGACAAGCGAAAAAAAACAAGTCCCCAGGAAAATAAAGCCTCAGCGTGCCTTTTACTAAAATTTGCCCCTGCTTTTTCCGATCTCTGTGCACGCTACTGCATAAAATAAAAAAAGATGAATTGGAAATAAGCCATCATATACTTGAAATTATATATGCAGCTACGTTTCATTTAAGTGGTGTGACTCGGATTTAAACCAGCTAGCCAATCCATCACTTGATCACTACTACCATACTGCCTTTACCGATGCGGCCACTTGTCCACTGGCATAAAGATAAGGTACTGAACCCGTTATTAACGTCACAACCGTGACCATATTATTTCTAGTGTTTGATTTTCGTTGACGGTTTTTTACAATTTACTTTTCTATTATATTCAGCGATTTATGTCTATTTAGAAAAACAAAGCAAAATTCAATATTATCCAGTTAAAAACAAGATTTCAAAAGTAGCTCTCGTCCAGAAATTAAAAGCATATTCCGCCTGCCTTATAACAGCCACGCGGATCATGTTACCATCGCACCGTTTCGCCAGACTCGGCGTAATAACTCAAGGCCAACTAAGATAGTAGCGAGGAACGCAGTTGGCCTACCGCGTAGTAGACGAAACAGCAGGAACGTAAAAATTATGTCGTCGCGAACTGGAATGATTTTCGTATTTTAACATCATACTTTATAATTTTTTAGGCTAATATCTCATAAATTTTCTTCGGCGATATAATGGCATAACTAATTTTAATTTTTACTGCATTAGTCTCTTAGATTTTTGATCTCATGGTAATTGACTAAAAATTAGTACATGCATACACAGACGAAACGTCATGGTTATTGTAAGCGCGCAAAGTATCATAATAATCGCACGATGCTGTTAAATTAGTTCCCAATATTCAACAGAAAATTTCCTGGACGCCACATTTCATAAAGGATTTTTAGCAAAGGATTGACTAACGGTAAGTAAATAGAACTTTGGGGCCGAATTTGATGTAGAGGATCGAGAAAAATCGTGCTGGGAGGAATGTACCTTTAAGTACTTCCTTTTTAGCATGTTCAGTAAAGGGGGCGTGAAGTACTGTCGTGAGCTGTGCATTTACACCCACTGATTGCTTATGGCAGGCATTAGAACGGACCCCACCCCCCAAACGCACTCAAATATACACTACCTTTGTTACAGAACAGAAACAAGGCCGTTTCCTAGCAATCAAAATAAACACAAATGACAGTCGATTTATAACCGCTCTTTGGTGTTGATAGAAATAAAGGAGAGGCGTTGCTTTTTCCGGATTAATTCTCGCACACAAATCCAGTCAAAGATGAATTTTATTCAAGGAATTGTCAATTTCAAAGTCAGCCGAAGCTACAGCGGCATATACATATCAGAGGTGTGCGCCATGAAACATTCTTTGGCGGCAGCCAATCATTTTTTTTTTCGCGGTGGCGCAAATATGCACGCCGATATTCGGAGGGGAACGGCGACTTACAAGAATTTTAGGCAGTGGCGGCGTCAGCGGCGTTCCCATAAAGCGTAGGGATGTAAATCAGAATTTTTCTCTTCATTTGTTGAAAAGAAACTATTTAAACACATTGCGGATCACAATGTTACAGAGTTTTGATATTAAAAACAAACGCAACTGACGACTACTACTTGGTTGGTTAAGAGTTTGAAATGGAGTCCTGGCTACAAAAGTATCGGCCCCAGAGTCAAAAATGGGATAAGGGATGGACCACAAGTTTAATATTTGCATTATAGTTAGGCTGAGGTTCAGTCACTGGACGCTCACTGGCGTTTCATCCGAATTTGTGAGCACCGGGTACCATTGTGTTGTTGGCACTAAAAAGTTATAGTGCGACCACGTGCCGCCATGCGACCAATGAAAAGCAATGGGTTCGATTGTAGAAATGGTGGCCAATGCATTGTAAACACTCAAATCCCTAAAATATTTTGATTCCTTATGACTCGTGCAAAAGAAATGTTGTCGAAGATTCATTACAAAAATTTGACCCGGGTGAGTAGGTGGGGGGCTGCATCGGTAATTACGAGCGTTTTGGCTCATGTTGTGTACCACTAGTCACATTGTTATTATGGGTTGCTATGGATTAGCGTTACGCTATTGTTACGGGGGTATGGTGACCTAACGGTTAGCATGACCGTCTCACGTGCCAGAGGTCCCGGGTTCGAGTCTGGCATCAGACTTCCCTGTCATTTTCGGGAAGAGAATAGTCCTGTGATGTCTCGTGCTCATGTCGATTGTGTCACGTAAAAGATGCTAGGAAATTCCTAGCAAAATTGTTCCTCTCTCCTTCTGACGCCGTGGCTACGGCTGGGAGCGCGTCAAAAAGCAAAGCTATTGTTAAATGCATCGCTGCATTATATTATTGCAACGGCAAACCACTGTAGTACTATTGTAGTACCATTATACTATTGTAGTACTTATTGCTGTCTTCTTGTTTTAGCTCTTTGTAGCAATGGAATGGAACGATATTGTTGTAAATACTCACATATGGCGCCACAGTCTACGCTAGAATAAACAAGTCCAGGCGTGTCTGAACATGTCTCAACACGTCTGCCATTCGTTAGCATTGTTGTACCAGGGTATTCTGGGTAATGTGCTGTGTATATAAAATGGCTGGTGGAATGCTCGTATGCAGTAGAGGTGATCTGGGTGGGTTCGGGGCAATCATGTGATGGGAGGATTGGGTGCTGTTGGGTGCTGGTTAGGTTAATGGACAATTTGACATTGGGTAAATGTGCCATCGTCATTGTGCATTGGGTATGTGCAACTGAGTGCGCCGTGCATCTATTGTGGTGATGTGATGCAGTGAAGTTTGTAATAATAATAATAGTTAACTGTTTATTTCTAGGAACCAGGGTGGATGGAAAGGGCAACATCCAGTGCCACTGATACCCAACCACATTTTAAACAAAGTTGTGGAACAACTGATAATAATTGACAACTGAAAGACGCAACAGCATAAGGGAGATGAAAATGTACCAAAACGATTAAACTGGACGGGATAAAAAGGGTTGCAGATTAAAATTGAAAGTCTGTACCGAGCGAGCCGAGACAATGTCTTCCGTCATTGTCCAAACAGGTGCAACCCGGACCGAGAAAAAATACTTCCTACAATCAAGACGGAATGGTTTTATCTTCAGTTTAAGAGAGTGGCCACGGGCTTTCACCACACATACTGAAAAGAGGTCTCGGTGGCAGTCCAAGAGTGATCCCTGGGCCACCAATCCCCGTGCACGAGCTGGGCCATGTACTAAATCAAAAAGGGGGGGGGGCGCAAACAGTAGCAATGCCATGTAAGATCTTAAAAGTAACGTTAGATTGTATCTAATTCTACTACGTAGTTCAAGGAGTTTAAGGCCAGTAGCCTTAGGCCCTCGGAATAATTTAAGTCCTGTAGGCCGGCAGTGAAAATTAGCGAATTTACACTGGACTGTCTCTAGTGGGGCAATCTCCTTAACTACGTAGGGAGACCAAACTGGGGTGGCATATTCCAAGAGTGGTCTACCGAACACCTTAAAGGTCCAAACTTAAGTGTGAAAACTTCCAGAGGAAAAGCATTTATTTACCAAGGCTGAACATCTGGGAAAAGGGAGGAAGAGTGGGGTGCGGGAAAGGGGAGCGGGGTAACTACCTTCTTCTCTGAAGGAAAATTGTATTGTCAACGGTGCATTCAACTTCTGATACAATTGCCATAATTTTACTGTTTATTTCAGGTCTTTATCCTTTAATGCCATTACATTTCTAGCCGGAGATATATTTGAAGACATGAAACATTTGGAAGAGCTGTAAGTGTAAAACGTTAAGGTAATTTAAACACCAATTGCAACTCGGAGAAAACTGTCTGCGTACCTTATAATTTTTAATTATTGTTTTTCAGGACCCTGGAAAAAAACGAACTCCTTGCCCTTCCTGTTCGGATATTCAAGAATCAGCAAAACTTGAAACGCTTGTACGTAATGTATTTTATCTTACTATTAGCAGTCGTACCCGGATCCGACCATTGAGCGCATGTGATCGTGACCCTGAGCGAGAGACGGAAAGATGCGGCGATATTATCATGGACACTCTGTCAATTCCTACGGGCTCGCCCTTTATGCCACTCCTGATTCTACCAACCATATTGGAGGCGGATAAAGTGCAGATGCAACCGAGGACAAACCGTATTTTAAAGAATCGGTATATATATGTAATACGTTTAGTTGGAATGCGATGCATGCAGCAAACTCCTCATGCCCGGAGCAAACTCAGCCAGCCAGGCAGGGGCTGCGAGGGGGGGGGGGGGCGGGGATACCAATGGGAGGGCCGCAGGAGGAATCTGACCACACAATGGGGGAATGGGGGAACAAGAGGGGTTAGGGGATGTGGGAACATGGGTGAGAGCTAGTTTAATTTAATGTTTTCAGTATTTTTAAATGATTTTATTTATAATAATAATAATAATTTAGTTTAATCACGAGAGTGGATGGGACCAAGAAGGGTGCGCCATTAACACTTGTCTGAGTGGTTCCTATGATTTTAATGAACTGTGGGGACAGAATTCCTGTCTTTTGAGACATCGGGAAAGGTCTGCACTACCCAATAAGGTTTTAAAGTGCACCGGACAGCATGCCCAAACCTTATCCTCTCCAAACAGTGACTACTCCTACAGAAAAGAAACTCACCCTGTTTTGTTTGTTTGTACGTTTGTTTGTTTTGTTTTGTTTTGTGTTTCCATATTAGAGAGAGCAATGTTGAGCAATATTTTCATTCCGATTGCATTTAGGTATTTACAAGAAAATCATGTGAGTGTTCTGCAGGAAGACATTTTTGCAGGACTTGAAAGTCTAGAATTACTGTAAGTATTTTTATTTATTTATTTTTAATAATTTCATTGTAGTAAGAAGGAGTGAGCCAAAAAAAATAAGGTAGGTTTATCTTTTAATATACGGAATACTATAAGCATTATTCTTTAGTTTAATTTTTTTGTCATACGAAGAATGATAAAAAAAAAACAGGCTTGATGCCAACTGTAATCTGTGCACAGCTTGATATCAACTTCGTAAGTATAACCATACCAATTTCAGCAGTAGCTGTTGACGTCATGGTCAAAGCGAAGTTAAGTCGAAACAGTTTATGTAAGAAACAACAGCTCAAAACAAACATGGCATCAGGAAAAGATTTAAAAAAGGTCCGCCTGGACGTGTGGCTTCCTTACTGTACATTTTTGTAATGTACAATGGTTTCGATTGGTGACCTGCAAATACTCCCTTCATATCATCCCAACAGAGAGAATCAGACGGAAGTGATAGATAAAGGTACACATCAAGAAACCTCTTTCCTGGCTTCCAAATCCCCGAAAGCTCAAGATTTCCGTGGCAAACTTGTAGGAACGGGCGCATCTGTACAGTTCATTCGGATGAGTCTGATTCCTTAAAGGAACACTTTTCTGTATTCTTTCCGAAGCCAACCATCGCTGACCCGTTTCTCGAGAAAAACCCTTAAGATAAAACCATGACATCGTACCCCTTCTCGCAGGAACAAACAGGTACCTGAGGAACCATGTGCACCTACCTGCTCTCACGAACGGAGTAGCTGACTCCAATGTCCCTAGTATCATACAAAATGCGTATGCGGACTCCTTCGTTTTGGGAAACAAGGCATTTTATTTCGGTCTCAATCGACACCGTGGCGTTTGACAAAGCAAAATCTACCCCCAGAAACTCGAAGTCATAGGCAGGAACCAGCCGAGACTTTGGGTAGTTTATGCCAAAGCCCAGCCGTTGTTTGGTGGATTATCTATGGCGACTGAATAGTTTCTGAAAGATCGGATGTATCAACAACCAATCGTTCAAATAAGCGTGCAACAGTGTAGCCAACAGCCAAGTTTTCGTGCAGCAAAACACCAGTGTAGACTTTATCAACTTCGTGAATAACCAACCATAGGACCAGGTAATTCCTAAACGGAAGCACCCAAAATTGCCAGATCTATGCGTTATGAGCAAACCGGAATAACGTTGATACTTGGGATGAATCGGAATGTGCAGATAAGCATCCTCCAAGTCTGGAGTTGACGTATGTTCTCTCGGTTGAAGGGAATCCTGAATAGTCGCTCGCAACTTCATTTCAAAATATGGAGGCTCGGTTTAGAGGTTTCAGGTTGAAAATTTCTCTCCAACCTCCTGTTTTCGTTAGAACCACAAAAATGCGACTCCAAAATCCAAGAGTATGTCTGGGTACAAGCTCCATTACGTTCTTCGAAACTGGAGCCTTAAATTCTAACTCCACCTTCTCCGCGTGACGAGTCGTTGTACGTTTCAAACACAATAAATCATGCACTGCATTTCATCATGTGTGTATGTACAATAAATAAAGCATGTGTATCAGTAATTTATTATGCAAAGTAATGATAGCAAGCAGTTTAAAATACTTTCAAATTTATATCTGATCACTACGTGGAATAGCTGAACACCATATTGAACTCCGATATTTTTTTTTACCTATGGACAACTTCTGAGTAGGGTTCTGTGCACACAAATCTTAAAAAAAAAACTGTTCGACCTCCCTTCTATAAGTGCCATTGGCGATGTCGATCACGACCAGTGATGAGCGCAAGTCAATCCCGGACTTTTGTGGACTTGGGGGAATTGATTCAGGGTGGTGCCTATCAACCCCTGGCAAAGTGAGAAGTTACCCCCCCCCCCAAAAAAAAAAAATATCGAAGGGGTCCCCCCCAAGTTTGAAAATGGTACTCCTGCACCTGTCTTCTTGTTTGAGAAATAAACCGTATAAAAGTAACATGGCCGAAAGTATGTGTGTGTGTGTGTGTGTGTGTGTTTTTTTTGGGGTCCCCCCCCCCCCACACACACACACATACACACTTTAGGCCATGTTACTTTCATACGCTTTATTTCTACTCGGTCGGTTACTGGCTACTGGTGCGTACAGTCAGACACAAATAAAATCTCATGTGTCATCATCAGCGGTTTGGTCTCCAACCCGGACAACTACTGCGACGGACAATTGTTTGTCTAGGAACTGTTTCAACTACTTACATTTATACTCCCACGAAAGCCAGAGCCGGCTCAAGGGGCACGCGAGCAACGCGGCCGCGTAGGGCCCCCGAATTAAAGGAGCCCCGCGCGGGAGGGGGAGCACTCATCTTACTATAGCGTGAAGCCAGATTATGGATTGAAAATCCTTTATACTGCGTCAAAGTAAAGAGAAAAACGGGCTGAAAATGTGTGCTAGTGCTTTGAAACTTCGGAAATGATGTTGGTCGATTGTTCGAAGCGTTGCGCACCCTAAACCTAGGCCTAGTTAGTAACGATTTTTTTTTTTTTTTTTTAGTTTTCATGGCTATAATTTGTCATTTTTACACCTTTATTTACTGTTTTTGGTGGGTTCACATTCTTTTTGGTAATATAAAGGATTGGACCGTATGAAAAATGATTCTTTAATGATTCGAATCGAACACGAATAGAAAGATCGGGGAAAAATTCTTTTAACGCTACACTTATGACCCTGGGGGGCCTGAGTTACTGAATCCGCGTTGGGCCCCAAATTGTCTTGAGCCGGTCCTGACGAAAGCTTTGTACATCTGAGCTGAGCCGCATAGTGGCAATCAAACCACAACTTACTTAGTCCTCAATGGAACTTAGTCTTAGTCTCCCCCCCCCCGACCCCCGTAAACAAACTCTTGCTACACCACCAGTCCTCCAGCCAGAAAAAACGGACAGTATGATTCGCTATTCGAAACATTCATTTGCTATTTTAACGTTTGTTATTTGCTTTTGGTTAGTGCCTTCTTGTATTTGATCCAAGGTGCGTTTCCTCCATTCTTCAATTGTATAATCTTTTTTTTTTTTTGAACTTTGACGCCTCGATTGTATTTGTATAGTTTTTAGATGTTTTGTCCATTTGTCACTTCTTGTGGCCAAATTGCGCAGAACTTTCATGCACTTCTACTTGTAACATCGGCTCATAGGAATCTTACGTGAGAGTGGCCTACACCGGCAACCCGGACCACTGCACTGTGACTGAGGTTGGCGCTAATGGCCAAGCTGTCGACGCGCCATTAAGCCTCATCTCCCCCCCCCCCCTACACCGGCGTGTAAAGAAGTGAAACGAACACTGTGTTTAGTTACATATAGTTGAAGAGGCAGCGTCTGAAAAGTGGTGCTGCATTAATAATATATAGGCTTATTACAACCATAAACAGCGCACCCTGGTGAGGGTGCATGCTACTAAAGTTAATGGCATAAGCCCAGGGACGTGCACACCGGGGGGGGGGGGGGCTCTAGCCCCTGCCCTCGTGGTAAAGTGCCATTTTTTCTGAAAAAGTGCCCTTTTTTTCGGTGGAGCGGTGTGGTTTAAAGTCCAACAAAAACGGGTAAAAATAGGTTGAAATACCCCAAAAAAAGTCCCAGAAAAAGTTTGCCCCTGCCCGCTCGGGGGCCTGTCCACGTCCCTGCATAAGCCGACCATGGATATATATTACATAGTTAGCACACCTAAATGCACCTGTAGTGCACAAACACTACAATACTTGTGTAATATAATCCGCTTGGCATTTTGAAATGAAATCACAATATTAATTGAATTAAATAACGCAACTGACTGCATGGCCTGACCGTTGAGATTTACGATCGGTGTCGGTCGGCCACGCCACGTTGCGTGAACGACAATGATTTAGCCTACAATAGTTGACATTGGCTTGGATTCGTTGACTGACTAGGTGGGCTCCGAGGTACACACACACACGCTGAGAAAGCGTCGCCTTTACAAACCCACCTGGATACAAACCTAGCTAAAAAAAAAACCAAAAAACAAGAGCATGGTGTACGATTAACGTCAAACTGTGTCTCTATAAAAGAGAATAACGCAATTTGCGTAGCGTAACACTGACCTTGATACTCTTATTTCGCTAAATCGCTTGATCGAAAGAAACACACAGTATGCTACATGAAGTATACTTTCTTGGTCCTCTGCTCTGCAGACGATTTTTTCCGTTTAAAGCAACATACCCTCTGCCTTATAACCTTCCACCTGCCTTATAACAGCTACGTGTCGATCGCATCCGCGCATATAACATAGTCAACATCAACTAAGACAGTAGCTTCGTTCCTCTCAGCGAAAAAGCGCAGCTACGATCTCAGTTGGCATTGCAGCTAATAGACAAGCCAGCGTGAATGCATTAATTGTGTTGTCACAAACCGGAATGATTCTCGTATTTTAAAATCACAATTTATAATTTTCTAGGCTGGTATCAATTTTGCTTCAGCGATCTATTGGAATAATTAATTTTAATTTTTATCGCATTAGTCTTTTAGATTTTTGATCTCATGGTAATTATTAGAAAATTAGTACATGCACACACACAAATGAAACGTCATGGTTATTGTAAGCGCGCAATGCATCATATACTGCCGGACGCAGTAAATAAAGTTGATAATTATTCAACAGAAAATCTCCTAGACGCCACATTTTAAAACGGATTTTTAGCAAGAGAAATGCTAATGGTAAATAAATAGACCTTTGGGGCCGTACTTGATGTGGTGGATCGAGAAAAATGGCGCTGGGAGGTATATCCCTTTAAGACTATCCTTGTTGATTTGATCGTACGTCATAATGTATTATTGGTTGTGTTGTTTTTAACGAACGCTTTATTTTTTAGGCGAATGGATAAAAACCGTATTACGTCTCCAACGCCAGGTGTGTTTCGCAATTTGAAGAATTTAATCGACTTGTAAGTTTAAAGAATATATATTTATCTTCTCTCCTGCCTTAGTTATCTGACACTAGTAGTGGGGTAAGCCAGTGTATGTATACCGGCTTATTACAGTCAATGTTACCTTCCAAGTTATGCCGCACAAAGTAAATACTTGGTTCTCATAAGTTCACAAACCGAAAGTCTACGCTGGCGGGCAGCAATTTATTTTTTATTTTTTAACCTCTGAAATTCTTTTCCGGGTGCCGATTTTTATTTGCAAATTTGTTTACTTTTGTTTTGTGGAGCTTCTTTACAAAATGCGATGAAATAGATTTTCGCAGGCATGAAACCTCACCGAATTTCCAAGGTTTTAACCTGTCTACTGTGAACCTGTCTACTGTCAAAATAATCATGTATAGTACAAACAAATAAAAAAAAAATAAAAAAAAATAAAACGAATAATAATAAATAAAAAAAATTTGAACCACAGAATCTGTTCGTTTTTGTATTCTGGGTTTATTAAAGTGTAGGAGAATGTTGCTTTCCATGCGTTCTTAAAAGTCAGTTATTATAGCGTGTAATGTCGTGTCACTGAAATCCAGATCGTTAACACTTGGTAGTTAGCAGGATTACCGAGTTGACCAAATGCTGGCGATTGTGCTGCTGGGTATTCTTTGCCTTAACAGCCTTTTTAGCGCATTGCCTCACAACAGGCTGCTGTTAGGGACAGAACGGCCGTTTAATACCCGAAGTTACTTGACCCATACTTACTGACGTGGGCGCTTATGAGAATCAATAATTTTTTCTCGGCTTTCTTAAAATATATTGTTGTAATGTATGCTTCTAAAGACTAATAAATGCTTATTCCATTGCTTTTTGGGCTTACGGCTAGAATATCCGAGAGGAATCGAAGTGCTAACTCACAGATTTACATTTTTTTTATTTGCATTTTTAACCTACAGATTCATAAATCAACGCTCTGACCATTTCATCACTCAACAGTTGTCGGTATTTGAATCCAAATGTCGGTGGTTCGATTTCCGTTCCGCGGTCTGACATGTATCCCCAAAGAGCAATAGGAAACTGGGTGCCAGTCTGTATCGATTTTGGGGTTTAATTTTGAAAAGAATATTTAAAAAAATGTTAGTCATTACTGATGTACAGCTTCGTTTCAATTCATTTTGTTGAAAACAGCGGACCTTAGCAAGACAAGATTTAGATTAGGGGTTTGAATAACATCTCTGTAATGTGTGGTGCAGTGGCAACCCGGCACTTCCTTGTTGATTGTTGCCATCTTGATGGTTTTCGTCGTCGTTTCCATCTTCCGCATGACATTGTGCGCCAATTGGGTAAGTCTGTCCTCCTCTCCGGTGTTTTTCAATTTTTGCAGGAGGTACAGATGTATGACAAGATTTAGATTAGGGGTTTGAATAATATCTCTGTAATGTGTGGTGCAGTGGCAACCCGGACCACTGCACTGTGACTGAGGTTGGCGCTAATGACCAAGTTGTCGACACGCCATTAAGCCTCATCTCCCCCCCCCCCCCCCTTAGCAAGAATGTGTCTTTGCTTGGCAAAATGTCCAAATGATTTAGGGTATGCTCATTCAAATGTTTTAACTTACAGAAAAACAAACAGAAAAAAAATTGCACCTTTCTTTTATTTATTTTCTGTATTTTATTATTTTTTTTACAGAAATCTAGATACGAACGGGATGTCGGCCTTAATTCCAGGCCTATTTGAAAATCTTTCGAAGCTCAATTCCTTGTAAGTTGTTAAAATCCCTTCATAAATAATCGAAAACATATTTTTAAGAATCTATATGTCGTCTAATTTTAATGTTGTTTTAAAAACAACAACAAAAAAACAACAACGAATATTATTGTTGCAGGCATTTATCAAGAAATGGGGTTGAAACATTGCAAAGTAGGACCTTTCAAAGCTTAAAGTCGTTGATCAATTTGTAAGTAAAAGGACTTGTGAATCTATTTATAGCAGCTGAGTTAAGATGCGCGAATTCAGTTACTTAAAAGATATCCAGGCAAAAAACATACAAGATTTGAATCGGGTTGGATAGGTTTTGGGAGCGTCTTGGATTAGAGACCTCACACAGCTTATTTTATCAGATTACTCAAAAAGAGATAAACCAAACAGCGAACATCATACCCTAGAATAACATAGTACAGGGAGTCACATTTACGGGCATACATGACCCGGATTCAAACTGGCAAGCCAAGCCATTCCCAGATCACTTACATACCCACTCCTCCACTGGCATAAAGATGACTCACTGAATGGCAGCAAGCATTCTCAGTTGAATGGAGCCTTAGTCATGCTGCGACCTTAACAACAGGTTCAGTGAGTCGCCTTTATGCCAGTGGAGGAGAGGGCATATCGATAACAGCGTGTCACAGTGATCTAGGGACGAACTGGGTTGCCAGTTCGAATCCGGATCACTCTACTCGAGGAAGCGTAAGTGCATAAAGATGGCTTACTGTACAGCGTCATTCTAGTGTATATGGTTTTTCGCTCTTTGGCCTGTTTTCCTCTTTCCTTTACATAAATTACATAACTTTACATTAAACTGTTGTACATTTATTTAATCATTCTGATTCCTAGGGAAAAATTACTTCTAACATTTTGGTCTGCGTTTTTTTTTATGGGTACATGCTCTGACGCAAAGCAAACAAACAACAAAGGCTACAAATTGTAGGCTTAGTGGTGCCATCTGGAAGAGCGCCAACACATTACCTCTGCAGCTGGTATGGGAAACAGACCAGACTGATATTAACTCTATCGAACTCTTGCTTAAATTAAAAAAAAATTCTTTGAAGTTTAAATTTCCATTCTGTAAAAAGTGTGGGTTTATTTATGCTCTACCATTCGACAAGCCAATCGAATCCTTTGGTTGGGAAAAAGTTTATTTATAGCTGGGGAAAATAACGACCCTCCAAATCTTCGATCTAAGTTCTTTGTGTTGTCGAGGTCCGTTACCTCTAGGGTGTGAAAAGGAGGGGGGGGGGGGGGGGGGGGGGGGGGCGGACGAATGAGAGAGATCACGTGGTTTCAACTTGAACGGTCAGCTAATTCTCGGGTTAAAAGACTCACTTGTGTTTATTCTTTAGGGATTTATCGTACAATGGGATCAACGAAATGGACCCAGACGCCTTCGAAGGACTGGACAAACTCAAATGGATGTAAGATACAAAATCCATCATCTTTTCCTAGTTGGATTGAATTATTAACCCTGGAAAGTTATAGTGTGCAGAGCTATAGCTAGAAATATTTTTCAGAGGGTCGACTAATTATTTTAACCATTTCCCTACTCTCCCTCACTTACAAAAAAACACTTTAAGATCCATAAAAACGTAAAGCTCAAAGCGTGTGAATAAAATAATGCGTAAAAATGGATCAAATGCAGTTTAGAAACTGTCAGTAAGGAACTTGACCTCTTGTCTGCTAGTGCAGGTGTTGACTTCTCACCTAGACAAGCAGACAAGAGGTCAAGTTCCCTACTGACGGTTTCTAAGCCCATGTCAGACGGGCAGATTTTTCCCTCGAAACACGACTGCCCTAAGGGCAGAAGTGATTTCGTCCTACATTTTGTGGTGTCTGGAATTGGTTGTAACACTATCAGATTTTCTTCACTCCCGACTGCCCTCAGAATCAACAAACACTCCTGATGGCTTGCTCTCTTTGCGTTCAGCTACACTCCTTTTTCTAGTATGCATGGTATTCATTCACCATTGGTCTTTATCAGTCACGTGAGAAAAAGTATGTACACCGAGAGCTGGCAGCCTAGCTTGGCCATAGAGTCGAGACGGTAAGTTACTCCCAACTCATGTTGTCTGCCCCCTGTCACGCGACCTAACTTACCCTCCCAACCCGAATTTTTTCGTATTTGCAGTGAAAATCTGCCCGTCTGACATGGGCTTAAGCTGCATTTAGAACGGAACGATAGAATGGCGTATTTATTTCGTAAATGCAGGCTTTCAGAGCTGAGTTAAATTGTTTCGAATGATTTATTCAAGGCCTTGGCCCTTGGCCGTAGGCCTTTTCCAAACTACAAATACAATTGTTTCAAAGTAGCCAGCAACAATGCATGCATAAACAATACATACATAAACCTTTGTAGCGTGACGCCATATCCGTACAAAAGGTACACGGATTACTAACAAAAACGTCAAGTGTGCCGTAAAAAAGGGGGTTATATGATTGATGTTTCACTTTACTTGTTAAAATGTACACGGATAAAATTTGGATGATTTTTAATTGAAATAATCAAATGTACAGTTGAGAAAATTGCATCTGTTTAAGTGCTGTTGTGCTTTACGTTTGAAATATATGATAGATAAAGCACAACAGCACTTAAACAGATGCAATTTTCTCAACTGTACATTTGATTTCAATTAAAAATCATCCAAATTTTATCCGTGTACGCTTTAATAAGTAAAGTGAAACTTCAATCATATAACCCCTTTTTTTACGGCACACTTGACGTTTTTGTTATTAATCTTTTATTGCTTGATAACGAAAGCGGGGATTGCTTCAAAACGTCGCAAATTGTTTATTTTATTTGCACTGTACTGGCTTACCATTTTTGGTCGTTAAGAGCACTGTCCTAACCTCACTGAGCAGCACGCCACTATCGCCACAGGATTAGGACAGTCATTCTTAAACGAACTTGTCTGCTTTTTCGATTCATCAGTGTGACGTCACGTCACGTCACTGCTGAAGCTTTGGAGTCATCGGCTCTTCCAGGCGGTTTTTGCGCTCAATGCACCGACTAACGACGGCGTACCTGTAATGTGTTGCCCAATGGCAACCTGGACCACTGCACTGTGACTGAGGTTGGCGGCAATGATCCAGCTGCCGATGCGCAATTAAGCCTCAGTCTCCCCTGCACTTTTAGCCTTCTGCACAGCCGAAACGGTTGGAGAGACTATAACAAAGACTTTGTCCGTACGACCGTCACCTTTTTCAGTGTTAGTCAAGTGGACTTTAACAAACATGGCAAATTCACACATCGTTGCTTCCTTATAGCTAATTATCGACGTACCTCAGTGAATTAATAACATGTGATCGTTGCATTTAACCACTACAGGAAGACACGCAACCGTCAAAAAACAAAATGATTCCTTTAGCGACACACATTAGCTTCATTAAAAAATTCTCGACAACGAGTTGCATGAATGAATAGACCTACCCTCGAACCCAATTCTCCGTTAGCTGCTACTTACGAAATTAAAACTGCACGTAAAATTAGGCCTAAAAGCTGGCAATTAGGCCTAAAATCTGAAACTAGGCATAAAAACTAACACATCTTTAACTGGCAATTGTGATGGTTACTAGAGCTGGAACGTTATGAGAACGAACTGGAGAAACCAATTCTGACCCCACATTACGGTGGGCAGGTAGAAAGGTGGTGATGGAAAAGGTGTAGTGTTCTTCCATTACCAAACTGGTTTCCACATTCCCTCCCTAATGTGGGATTAGCGTTGGACTCCCCCGTTCTTTCTTATAACGCCCATGGTTTATACTTTTAGATTGTATAATAGAGAGCGCTGTTGCAAATGCGTGATAGAGGTGTGCGCATCAACGTTTTCGAAAGTGGCGGAAGTGCACGAAATTGCGGTTGCGACTAGGGAATTGCTGCCACTGGTTGGTTTTGTCGCTGTGAATATTTACGTAAACATAGTTAAGAAAAGTCGTCACACAGAGCGTTTTCATAAAGCAAACGAAACAAAATATCACTTAATTTGAGGCCGAGGGTATACAAGATTACAAATACGCGTCCCGATAGGCGGATGAACAGCCAGAAAGGCATAAAAACGATCAGCAATTTTAATTTGAAGCATATATTTGATGCCTTGGCCACCTGCATTTAAAACAAGACATACAATGTTGAGTAATGAACGTACCACTTTCAGATACTTGATACTTACAAAAAACACGCTAAAAT
>JAHWFP010222554.1:0-20125 GCA_023313725.1 Lithobius niger | reverse complement strand
GGTTTCGTTTCTCAATTTTAGATCATCCATCTCATCATGTACGATTCGGTGGAGTTAGACAGAAGTGGGGGATGGGGGGGTGGAGGGGGAGACGTGACTCCAATATCTCTGAAATAAATTAAATCAACCATCACCAAACTTCTGGCAACGGCTGCGATCTTCAAAAAAATTCTTAAAGAGGATTTGCCTTCTTTAAAGAAAAATATCGGTTATTGCCCGGAGCCTTATCTTGGGGGAAAAAAAACGAAAAAAAAAATGTTTGTTTGCGAAGAGTGGTGCCGTCGGCAAATCAGTCCATTAGTTTCGACCTTTTCATCAGGTCCACAGGTAACGTCAGCCGAACAAATATTGTCTTGTAGGTAGCCTATGTACGTTGATGGAGCAAAGGCCATCAAAAACCTTAAAATAATAATAATAACTTTGACCTGAGACAATTTCTTAAAATGAAAGTATATTACGAAACTTGTCATGATGGGACTTCAGGCGAGTTCGTTGTCGGTAACGTATAATTTGGAAATTACACACTGAGGGACAATTTTGGTAATGCTCCAGTAACAGAATTTCAGGCTGTAGTTGCAAAATTACTGCGCAATCAAATCAATAGTGAGACGGGAAAACTATAGCCAATGTCAAGCTTTGATTGCGATATGCCAGCAAATGGTCCATTAAAATAGAAAGAAGCAACATTGGAAACAGATTTCTCCAGGTATCAAGTCAGTGGCGTAGCTAGCCTGTTCGTCCCCACCCCCCACCGCGAAAGTTCAAAGTTAAACTTAAAAAAATCCCTCCCCTTAAAAAAAATTAATTAAAAAAAATGTATCGCCAAACTAATACAACTATTGCAAAGCACCCCTTGCCCGATTCTGAAACTAACCCACTCTTCAGGGTTGGGGCCAGCTCATTGGAGACGAATTTTGGAGGGGTAGTGGGCGGGATGCAACCGCAGTTTTTGTCACTCCCCCCTTCCCCACACACACAGAAAAAATTTGGGCCTTTTACTGGTATTTACATATTTAATTTTCAGTTTACAACGTTTATTCGTTTTGGAGTATATATTCAGAGCTAAAGATGCATTTTTTTGCATTTCGTAAAGAGAATTGGTGTCCCGTTAGTCGTTTTTGTGCCCTCCCCCCCTCCCTCTCATACGGCACGGACTTGAGATAACCTCTACAGCTTGCAAATTTCTTTACATTTTTGGCACGCCAGCCCTTCAATGCCTAAGAGAGACTGACGATTTTGCTACACTGCATTAACTTACCGTTGTAATGGAATAAGAAAAAAATATTAAAGGTACATGCATCCATGTCGGCTTTCCTGTACGACTCAGTTTTGCGACATTAGTTCAAACGCATGTAAATGTTGCCAACACAGTCAGGTTTTTTTTTCTTCTTTCGTGCCGAGATGATTTTGCGACATTAACTCTAACCTGTGCAAATGTTGCAAACGCTATTCTCAACGGGTCGCACGACATATACCGGAAGGATTTATGTGCTTTCAAATAAACCAAAATTTCATCATGAAGCGACGACGCCCAGCAATGATCGGCACCCTACCGCCGCTGCTGGGGCTGCGGGGGTTAAAGGGGCATAAATCCATCCGGTATGTCTTGCGACCCGTTGATAATAGCGTTTGCATCATTTACACAGGTTAGAGTTAATGTCACGAAATCATCTCGCACCAAAGAAAAAGACAAGAAAATGACTGTGGTGGCAACATTTACGTACGTGTGAACTAATATCGCAAAACTGAGTCATACAGGAAAGCCAACAGGGATGCATGTACCTTTAACGCCACGCCACTGTATCAAGCACAACAGTTACTGTCAATCTCGTACTGAAAATATACTCCATCAAATTCAAATGTGACAAAGCGTTGTCGGCAAGAGTTGTGTCTGAAGAGGCTGTGTCTGACAGTATATGTCTCTGTGCCCCCAGCTGACCTAACACACGATTTGTGTACTCGCATCGCACAGTTTGTGCTATGGCAGACACATTCTGTGTATAGAATGTGTACTTTTGCTTTACAAACTGTGTACTGCTAGCACAGAAATCGTGTGTTGGCTTAGCTGTTACACAGAGTAAATTAAGAAATCAAAACCGTACCTAACAGGGAAAGTCCGCTGTGATTTACAGACCTTGGCCACAAAAAATATATTATGAATGAATTGTTATTTATATGATTGATGATCTGTTGTGCTTGATAACGAGAATAATCTGCTCCCGAAACGTTGCCTTTTTGTGTTGTACGTGTTGCACTATTTCGGTGTATTTGGTACGCAGAGATGAGTGCTGTCAGATCACCGCGTCTTAGAAAACAACCAGTTATTCACGTGTCTCACAGGGTTGTTCGGGGTCTTGAAAAGCTGGAAAAGTATGGAATTTTACAAGGCCGTTTTTCTGGCCTTGAAAAGTGCGGAATTCTGACCAATTTTCAGTGTAAGACTGGAAATGTACGGAATTTACTCTTATCGTAAGAGTATGCGACTGCATATGAAAAATGGCATATAAAATAGATTTTTGGGGGGAGAATGAGGCTTAATGGCGCGTCGACAGCTTGGTCATTAGCGCCAACCTCAGTCACAGTGCAGTGGTCCGGGTTGCCACTGCACCACACATTACAGAGATATTATTCAAACCCCTAATCTAGATCTTGTCATACATCTGTACCTCCTGCAAAAATTGAAAAACACAGGACAGGAGGACAGACTTATCGCCCAATTCACGCACAATGTCATGCGGAAGATGGAAACGACGACGAAAACCATCAAGATGGCAACAATCAACAAGGAAGTGCCGGACCGTAAGTGGCCGCTGACACCAATAACATTCAGGAGGGTCAACCCCCCCGCAAAAGGAAACAGTGAGTAAGTCGAGTGTGACCGATGCGCAAACGGGCCAACACCACCTCCTCACGGCGACTGCGGCGACACGCCGAGTGCCATTCCTCATCAGTGCCTTTTAATAGCTCGTAATTTATTGCCGTCCTGTCCATCCCACGAGGCTTGCCAAAAAGCGTGTAACCTCAGACGCAGAGTTGGAAAGGCGTCCGAGGGAACAAGGCTGAGATCCCTTCCGAGAGGGCCAGAAAGGGCCCCTTTTGCTGCAGAATCCGCTTGCTCATTTCCTCCTACCCCAACATGGCCCGGGATCCAGCAGAAAAGCACGGTTTTCCGCTGGCCAGGCAAGCGGGAAAGCAAAGCTTGGACACGTTCCGAGGATTGTAATTCGCCAAGGACTCCAGGGCACTCATGGAATCGCTAAAGATAATGAAATGCGTGCCCTGAAGGCCAAGGATCCATTCCACCGCCAAACCGAGAGCCAAAAGCTCTGCAGAAAACACAGAATAGCCTGATGGAAGGCGATGGGCAACCGTCACTCCCTTACAAACACAAGCACAAGCCACGCCAGCGTCTGACTTCGACCCATCAGTAAACAGCTGCTGATAACCGGCGTACTGAGAACACAGCCGCCGGAACTCCTGTAAGTACCTTGCTGGTAGAGTGGAACCCTTCGGGAGGGACGCCAGAGCGAAAATGAAAATGCCACTTGGGACAAGCCAAGGAGCCACTGGCATCCCCCCAAGCCTAAGACGCTGGGCATTTCAAAGGCTATCTCCTGACAGGACTGCTGGAGCCTATCGCGGAAATCACCCTTACCCACCCTGCGTCTACCGACTCGCAAGTCTGGCCCAAAAACCATGGACCAAGCAGGACTGGATTCCACAGCACGTAAACGCACAGCATACTGAATGGCCAGCTTCCGCCGACGAATGGCCAAAGGTGGCTCCGAGGCCTCAGCATAGAGGCTGACCACTGGAGAAGTTCGAAATGCCCCAGTCGCCACACGCAGGCCACTGTGATGGACAGTGTTCAACATTTGGAGAGTCGAGTCACTAGCTGAACCATACACCATGCACGCATAATCAAGTTTGCTGCGGACAAGGGTTCTGTAGAGGCGCAACATGGCAGTGCGATCGGCACCCCAGGAAGTGCCCGACAGAACTCGCAAGTGCCCGCAAAGACTTGTCTTTAAGTTGGCGCAAGTGTGGAAGCCAAGATAACCTGGAATCGAGCACCAGACCCAGGAAACGTGCCTGTGGGACAACAGGAATCTGCGCCTGCCCCAAGTACAGGCAAGGATCTGGGTGCAGTGTTCGTTGGCTGGTAAAGTCTGGAAGTGGCAAGGAATTTGGTTTAGATGAGGTTGTACGAACTCTGTTTCAGTTAACGAAAAAAGAGGTGTGCATGCATTAAAGACCGGCCTTTTGAGAATACAAGAAACACTAATCTGAGAAACAAAGGAAAGATAACTTCCTCGAGTGGGACACGAACCCAGGACTTCCCAGGATTGGGTTCGAGTTTCAGTCGGGGTGGTTGTCTTTTCATTCTTTCTCAAATTAGTGTATCTTGTAGCCTCAAATGCAGACGTTAATGCAGAATGTTTGCTTGGTTGATCTTTTACATTTTGATTAAAGGGACACCCGGCCTGCCTTATAACATTCCGCGTGCCAAATTACAGCTATGCGCACATCATCATCCGAGCAATTACAGTGCCAAGGTCGGCTGGGGTGGTGTATAGCTGCGTTCCTCGCATAGCTGCTGTTTCGGTTGGGTTTGTGAATAGTACACGAGACAGAATCAAGTCAAGGATTGTGTCGTCACAAACCGGAATGATTCTCGTATTTTAAAATCACAATTTGTAATTTTCTAGGCTAGTGTTTTACAAATTTTGTTCCGGCGATCTATTGGAATAGTTAATTTTAATTTTTACCGCATTAGTCTATTAGATTTTAGGTCTCATGGTAATTATTAGAAAATTACTAGATGTACACACAGAGATGAAACGTCATGATTATTGTACGCGCGCAATGCATCATTTAGTGACGGATCGTTAGTAAATAAAGTTCCATTATATTCAACAGAAAATCTCCTAGACGCCACATTTTAAAAAGGATTTTTAGCAAGGGAAAGACTAACGATAAGGAAATAGACCTTTGGGGCCGTACTTGATGTGGAGGATTGAGAAAAATGGCGCTGGGAGGTATATCCCTTTAACGTTTTATTATTACGCGTCTCAGTGATGAGGTCGAAGTGGTAAAACGAAATCACTAAAATTCCAGCAGATTAGCCAGGCATGTATTTATTGCGCTAGCGTCCATCGCGTTCCTTGGGGTTCTCTCTCTGCACTTCTGTGGTTTCATTCCACCTTTTCTGACATGTGCTTTTTCTTTCCGACATGTCTTTTCCTAACACCGCTAAAAGTTAATGAAATGTTTCTCAGGAGCGGCACTAAAAAAATTGAAGTGGACACGCTTTTTTTTTATTATTCGCGATTTTTCAGATGCGTGCGTTGGTTTTTTTTTTTTTTTTGACCAATCAAACAAACAAAAACTCCAGTAACCTTCATTTTGTTGTGAAGTACGATATAGGCCAAACGCAAGGTTAAGCCTGGTTCAGCGAGCAAATGTTGTAAGTCTTTAATTAGATACATGTTTTTTTAAATTGTGACACGCCTTTAAACGCTCGATCTTTATTCGATTCGAGGCGATCATGAGAATGGGTTCAGTCTGATAGAATCTTCGGATCAAGGAAGTGTTTGGCGATCACGTGCTGACGCGCAATCTGATTTTTTTTTTAAGAAAACGTTTCATGAGCTATTCAAAAACCCGCGCGTGCGCTCTTGAGAACTAGTTAATTAACTTTTTATAGCAGCCTAATTTTATTGTAAGTTAGTGAATGTTTACTATGTGGTTAACGATCACCATTCTGCTAGATAACGAGAATTGCCTGTTCTGAAACGTTGCATTTTAGTGTTGTCCGTGTTGCATCTTTTGTCTGTATTTTAGTTAAGTTATCAACACGTAAAGCTTTGATAGAATAATGCTTGAAGGGGTCTTCCGGAGTCTCTTATTCCAAGGAAAATAATTGACGGTTCTTACCATTTGTTAGAGAGAGCAAAAGGGAAGGACACCCAACGAACCCAAGACAAATCCAAAACTAGCCCCCCACACTAAGGGCGCGTTTATGCAACGACTTGCCTTTCCATTCTCGCAGCTGAAAGCTAGAAATCATCTAAAACTCCAACATGGCGGCGATTTTAGTTCTGCCAGCTCGTAACGAAAACAACCAATAATGTGAGTTCAGAAGCGACTTGGAAAATTGTTACGTAAGGAGGCATTCTTTATCCTATTGTCATGGATTACAAGACTTCAAGCATTTACTCAAACGATGTCGCATTTAGCTAATCCAGGTAACGTTGTTACCCTGGCAACGTCACCTTTGCCATCGCGATGAAATTCTAGCTGCGAGAATGCAAAGGCGAGTCGTTGCGTAAACGCTCCCTAACCCTCAGACAGGAAAAAATCCAATCGGATATTTAAATCAATCAGAGAAGGTGCAAAGACGACAGAATCTGGGAGGTCGTTCCAGCGCTGAACCACTCTTTCAGTAAAGAAACGGTGATGAAAGACTGATTGACCTCTGGTGATAGTGGGAGAAAAACAAGACATCAGAAATAGGTCCATGAACATCGGGATAGTTATTGAGAATTTTATAGGTAAGAAAGAGATCTCCGCTATGGACTCTTAGTCAATGATGGTTAGGTTTATGAGGGGTGGTTGATGTCACAAAAGAAAAGTTCCGATTCACATATACACATAAAATGAGAACAACCTGAACGTAGAAAAATTGAGGGATTTACGAGGCAAAATAGGCGGTGTTATCATAAACGACACCATTTTTGGGGAGACATTCAGGCTAGATTTTGCTGAAACCCTCTGCCTGATTGTGATGGCGTTGTCAATTGTCCAAAGGTTTATCGTAGTTGAGTGAAATAGAACTTCGTATTTCCATCAAAACTTGAGAGATGAAGAGCATTTTAAAAATACGTCTATAGAGCAGTGACATTTGCCGCCATATTGACACTAGTATGGGTTTTGGAGGGCATAACTACAAGGTGCACTACATAAAAATGGAGGGAAAAGCAACGGAAGAGCGGATTTCTTAGGCTTAAAATAACGTTGTTTTCTCCAACAACAAAAATCGCGCGTTTTAGGCCTAAGAAATCACTCTTCACAGCATCGGCTTCAGTATGACGCCCTTCTGTTTTTCTCTGCAGTGCCCCTTGCCAGTGCCGGAGCAAGGCGTTTGAGCGCCTGGGGCCGGTAGCTTATTGAGCGCGCTGCTCTATCACTATTATACAGCAGATTGCTTCCCAAATCTACCCAAAAATGAACCCATCACGGTACCACAGAGATAATGTCAACACATTGAAAACACACGAATCTGACATGTAGGTTGGCAAGAGAGAAAAATATTTGTCTATTGAAGGATTACAATTATTGTATTTAGTTTATGACAGAGGTGCCCTCTGATCGGCAAGAAAACTAACAAGAACATGAATTTTGCAAGAGATATTTAATTTTCGGCCCGGAATTTGGACTCTTCGAAATGAAAATATGAAAATAGTAAAAAAAAGTGGGAGCTGCCATATTGGATTATTTTCCAACAAGACGGCTGTGTGAAGTCCACAATTTGTACCAGCTCCAACTTTTTTGAGTGTTTTAACATTTTTATTTAAAATTTTTTTTTTTTTAATTTTAAATTTTGACGAGCCTTACGTCAGCCGAAGCAATTAATGCTTGTATGGCTGAACCGGCTCAATTTTGAACATTACCAGATTATTTTGTTAGAAGAAGAAATCTGGTAAAGGGAGGTGCCAGCCCGGGGATTCGACCCGGGAAACCTCCGATCATCGTCGGGGCCGAAAGATTGTCCAGAATTTGTGAACAAGATCCAAATACCGGGCCGAAAATTAAGTATTTGTTGCCAAATTCATGCTCTTGTGAGTTTTTTGGCCAGTCAGAGAGCACTTAATAAACTACTGCTGCAACTCACAAATTAATTTTTCAAGGCCAATTTGCCAAAAAAGCATTTATTAAAGTTCAACAACTTCTTCAATTTTGTTTTTGGAGAGATATGCTGCATTTTCGGCGCCCTTTCCCCATTCGGCGCTCGGGGCGGCCGCCCCCTTCGCCCCCCTCTTGCTCCAGCACTGCCCCTTGCAGCCAACCCATTAAGGCTCCAGCATAGAGTTATATACAATAATACTACGTCGTGTCACTGCTCTATATCTGTTAGCTCACCAAGAATGAGTCACTTTTTTATGTTTTGCAACCAAAAGTTTGAAGAGAATGACTGCACTTATCTAAGTTAGTCCTTGACAGCAAATTTTACGACAACTTGTCAATTAACATCAAATATACAAATAATGCGCTGAACGTTCCGTTATTTTACTCGCAAATTTTGATATTTTGCAGCTCTTTGGCGCCTTTTTTGTTTTGCGTACCATTGCTAACTATTAAACTTCATTTTTCTTTGTTTTTACTTTAACAGGTATCAAGTTGCAAAATTAGTAGCAAAACTTACTAATATAAACAAAGAGAAATGAAAGAGTAGGCACAAGTTATGGTTTGTTTATAAACTGAAACATTACGAAAAACGCGCACTACAATAATCATGATCGTTTTTTGGTGTGAAACTCGCCGCCAGCAGCATAAATGTTGAAACAAGAAATGTCCTCGAGCGAAGTGAGACGACGCCGAATGAGGGGGCGTCAGCGAGCGACTCGGCTAGTCGTTAATAATATCTATCTACCCCAAAACAAAACTTGTTAAGGATTCCTGCCAAGCTTTTCCGCCGTGTGAAGTCGTGATATCAAAAACCAAGCTCTTTCGCCAAGCTAATCCCACCGCATATTAGTTCGATGGTTAAATGAAATATATGAAAATTGCTTACTGCGCAATTTTCAATTATTTCATTTAACGTTTGAAGTTTTAGTCGGTGGGATTATGTTGTGTAGTCCATATACATACATTTTTAGATCTTGATCTATTATTGGTATTAAATCTTTGTTTTCGCTGGCAGAAGAGAAGAGTCAGTCAATTGTTTTTCTTTGTCTGTTGCTCTCACACTGTTCGCGAGCGTCAGCTCTTGTGGCAGGAGTGTTTTCTTTGTCTCTTATGGTTTTGTCATTTTGTGCTAAATGAATAAACTTAACTTTGTTTAAATTGCGGTAAAATGGTGAACGCAATGCCTTGCATTGTGTTTAGATGAGTTTTAAAAGCGCAGTTATGGTGATACACAAGGTTTGAACTCCCCTTTTACTGTTACTTCGTTCGTCGACCTAATTTATTATTGGTTGATCATTTCCTGCCAGTTATGTCCTCAAAATAGAGGATACACAAGGGACAGTGCTGCGTCATTCAACCAATCTACTCCAAACACTTTTTACGCAATGAACTCAGTTTGCAGCCATGGTAACGGGCCGTAACTTTCAGAAAGGAGCGGTTATTTATAGCTGAACTCAGTTCGCTCACCTAGAGCAGAAAAGTGCACTCAAGACTATTCCAAAAATTAGCTACCCTTGTGATCAGCTTGTTTCAGTGATGGGCAAGTCAATTCCGGACTTGGAATAAATTTAGTCAGTTCTACCTTAGTGGAACTGGTGGAATTAGATGAACCAGATAATGAATTGACGGAATTACCTGTACTATGCCTATCCAGATCCAATGACTTGCGTTAGAGTTGACTTCGGCAGTTGCAGGAATGATAAAATGACTTGGTATAGGAATTGACTTGATGGGCCATCAATAAGTCCATGTTCCACGTAAAGTTGACTTCACTAACCAAGTCATTAATCGGATTAATGCGTGGATTTGCTTTGATTGTACTTTAGTTTGAGATGCTTTGTTTTCATGCGGTTTGATTTGACCTGTATTGCATGTGAATGACATCCAACTCAGCTAATTACGACGTACTCAAAAATTTAAATCACATCCAGATGATTGAGCCTACTCCTACCAAAATTGTTTTAATTCAGGGTAAAATTTCCTAAATTTATTCAGAATTGTACTGAAATGTTGGTTGACTTGGAATTTGGTTGACTTGGGTGGAATTGTTTGGAACTGGTCAAAATATTTCCTGAATTGGCTGTGAATTGAATAGAATTGAGGTTGGATCAAGCAAAGGCCAATGAATTAGAATTAATTTTTTAGAATGATAAATTAAAGCTGATTGAAATGGATTTATAAAGTATAATAACGAACATGGCAGTGAATTGAGCTGTGTTGGTCAGTGGTAATGACTTGGAAGGAAATGAATTTTACCCACGAATTTGTATTGGAAATGATCTGAATATATTTGACTCCCAATGGAATTTAGTGAGAAGTGGAAATAACTCGCCGTTCAATCACTCTCCTGATTGATCCATCTGCACCAAGATCGGAGACCTGGCAGCAATTTCACCAAGCCCTGCGAAATGATGAAAGTGTTGCTGCCATAGTAACATCCACGGTGTTGCCTATCTGTAACACCGTGGCCAAATGTGACGTCATTTGGTCAAATTCAGGTGATCATAATTTTCCATGGAGGGATGGAGTTTCAATGAGTAGCCCAGTTAGTTAACTGGCTTAATTTCGAAATCATGCAAAATGCTGCGCATGATTTTAAAAGTTAAAAAGAGGCCTGTCTTCAATCTCCTCAGCTCCATCGACTCCAGGTTAACCATTTGAGCCATTCATTGTAAGGGAAATTTTGCAGTCCAGGGAGTCCTTTTGTGAATCTGTTCTGGACTGCTTCAACCTGGTAGATTTCCTCAAATAAGGCTATAGACCACACTGGGCTGGCATATACCCAGGGGTGGTCTGATGAAGACCTTAAAGGCTCATACCCTGCGCTAGGAATGCAAGCATCAAAACAGTGGTTAACCACTGCCATGCGTTAGTAAGTGGTCGCAGCAATTTTACTGCATGAAGGGTGAACTTCAGACCAGAGGAGAACCAGACTCCGAGGTCCTTTACTTCGTATGTGCTGGGAAGTTGGAGGTTACCTAAGAAAAAAGTTGATGCAATTTTGCTTTTACCAATATGTAAGATCTGCCATTTTGATGTGGTAATTGGAAGTTGCCCTGTGTTCGCCCAACTAAGAACATAGTTATTTCACCTGATAGTAGTTTGCAGTTTGCCTTATTTTGATAGCAGAATCGAGTTTAAGCAAATCGAACCACCACTACTGGGCGGTGGAAGTGGAGGATATTTACTGAAGAAAGGGAGGCAAATATTAACTAATTACTCTCTATGGGTAGTAAGTCTCTTGTTTGCAGCAGTATTTAAGATACTTTCTGATACACTACCAGTTTACGTTAGTGGTGAAACTACTGTGCTTCTGGTGTTGACAAAGTCGATGGACCCAGCGGCCTTAAGGGTTTTAAGGCCGCTACCCACCACCAGTTTGAGAAAAATACTACAATGCTAGAATAAGATAAAACAAAACTTAACGAAGAAACAAAGAATCGTTCCTGTGTTCTGTAGCCTCAATTTCTTGGAATGGTGCTGGGCCCATGCTTTCATTCATGTAATACCTAAAGAGCTGAATAGTTAAGTTTTATGTTTGGCTCCTTTGCAGTGGCATCCTCAAGTAAGAGGTGGGGTGGGGGGGGGGGGGTGCGGGCCCAGACCCGAAGTTGAAAGTAAATTTAGGTAAAAATAAACAAATTTGGCTTATACTGGCACTGAATAATTCTAAAAACTGGCTTTTTTTACAGTTTCAAAGATGCTAAAATTGCTGAAACTGATGGACTTAAAGTACCCCTTCCCCCTTCCTTAGACCCTTTAGATTATTTTTTTGTCCCTCGCAAACAAAATTTTTGCGTGCACCACCAATTCTTTTTGATTGCTGTTTTTTTAAGTGATTTGTTGGCCAACGGGCCCCTGATGTCCTATATAGCTATAGAGCAGTGACACGACGTAGTGTTATTGTATATAACTCTATGCTGGAGCCTTAATGGGTTAGCTGCAAGGGGCACTGCAGAGAGAAACAGAGTGATTTCTTAGACCTGAAACGCGCGATTTTTGTTGTTGGAGAAAACAACGTTATTTTAAGCCTAAGAAATCCGCTCTTCCGTTGTTTTTCCCTCCATTTTTATGTAGTGCATCTTGTAGTTATGCTCTCCAAAACCCATACTGGTGCCAATATGGCGGCAAATGTCACTGCTCTATAGGCCACTGGTTTTTGCGCAGGTATCAGAAAAAATCGTTGTTCTTTATGATGGCGATGGAAGAGCGCAAATTAAAATAAATTCTTGCCACGTGCCAAATCCTCTGAGGTTTCCCACCGTAAATGAAAATTATCCGAACTAGACAAACACACCTGCGTCCTCGCTAATTAATTAATCCTCCACTAAAGAAACGCCTTTAGCCTAGACGATCGCGTAAGACAAGCTTAGTTGGAAATTGCAGCCACTAACTAATCATACGTTCATAAATATGTATGTACCCACTCCCAAAAAAAAAAAAAGCAATTCACAGACCACCCATTAAGCAAAGGCCAGCAGGTCAGTCCAAATTTTCCAGCGTTTGCTTAACTTGAGCTACAATTTCCGTTAATTTTTTGAAGGAATATTTTTTGGTAAGTGGCGAAATTTTGGCATATTTTTACGTTTCAATAACACCATTTGAATTTTTTTTATATAGAACTAACCAGTTTGCAAACACCAAGACTAGGCCAAAAATTATTAGTAATTTAACAAAAAAAATTGACCTGGAACCTTGGTTTCCAATATATTTTGTTGTTGAATAATGTTTATTTTACTTTTTGCCTCTTCACCAGGTTTTGGCTTTGTTTATTTTACTTTGATTTTACAGTTTGTTTATTTTTCGTGAATTGGACGTGAATATAATTTGTTTGGCAACGTATTTATCGTGTACACTAGTGTGTGTCTAGGCACGCACGACAGTATACACGTTCTCATTTTCCGAACTTTGGCCGTCCAATGAAAGACGATGCCGACAATACTAACAATGGTTATAACAATATTTTCGTACTTACGCGCCATTCCACGCCATCCCCGTTACACCCCTAGGTTTCAAACCATAAAATGTACGCAGTTGTATCGTACTGTAGCCATTCGTTCAATTTCATAGCTGGAAGCCTTCCCGTTATCTCGGTATTGATGAATAATCACCCTATGGAAATTAACATGGGGATGAGCGGACTAGAATTAGCTAGCTAGTTAAACATTTACAACGTTATTGAGGGTCAGATTTTGCATTGGAAGTAGCTTAGCTGGCTTTTCTACACGAGTTAATTTTTGTCAGGTGGGTCATTGCTCTTGATTTCAACACAATTTAAGCGTTTGTACTGCATTATTATTTTTACCAAAGTACCTGCAATGTGCTCAACTCTGCTTCAAGATATTAAACACTGACGCTATGGCGTCGCCATCCAAGTACCTAAAATGTGCTCAACTCTGCTTCAGGATATTAGACACTGACGCTATTGGCGTCGCGCTGCAATGGTTTACAACCTCGACAATTGAATTGATGTGATGATTGTTGCGTAACTTGGCGCGACACACTAGCGCGTGTCTAGATTACCGCATTCATTTAATAAAAACAGGAAATTAATCGTAAATAAATAGCGGTTGCCTAGCAAATAGCGCTCGGCGAGCGAAAAGGCCTCGTTGCATAAACGCGCCCTTAGGTCCGGATTATGAGCACAGCACGCTCCAGATTGCACTCCAAATTAGTTACCGCCACTGGTAACCAGGTTCCTTCCAAAAAGCTAATATCAGATTCAGATGATGTCTGGTTGTGCGTGGTTATAGCTAATTATGAATTTGGAGTGGAATCTGAGTGGAGTACTATAAAGGATCATGGGACTGAGATGAGGATTGGTATATACAGCAGCTCTCGGTTTTTAAAGTTGTTGTTTTGATTAGTGGAGACAGACTTGGTGTGGTACAACGTTTCCTTTTAACCTTTTCATCTCCTAGATACAGAATCATAGAATCTTGGAGCAATACAAAGAAAATAGTGGTAAATTAAAAATGGAACAACACTATTCGCAGCAGCACCGCGATTTTCACATAACTACAAGGAGATCACGTGACCAGCGTCAGCCTATTGGATGACGGAGAATCTGGAACATGAATGCTGTGTTTAGAATGTGGGCAACGCTATCGAAATGATGAACAGGCCCCCGTAATGACTGTTTTTGTAATTTTTGTAATTTTTTTTGTAATTTTTTTTGTAATTTTTTTCTCTTCGTGGTTCTAGTTTCACGTGTAATCGTTTGAATATAGGACGGAAAGTATTATTATATCAGTGGTTAGTTCCATTTGTCAGTCGGAGAGACAAGAACATGACGCTAAAAAAAAGTCACACTGAATAGGAATTTAGTAGTAGCACGTACTTATCAATTGCACGAAACGTTGCGTGCTGATAATAAAGTACGTAAGGTGTTTGCTTTTTTTTTAGCTTTTGAGTTTTTCTTCTTGTTTTTGTTTTTTCAACGATCGGAGAAAAGCGGCTGGATTCTCAAGATGCGATTAAACCTTAAGATTAAGGCAGTTTCATGGCTCACGTCCTTCGAGTCAATTTAACTAGGACGAGGGGTTATAACAAATTCCTGTAGAAGGAGAGGCTTATACGTCTGAGTGCATATAAGGATGACGGAAAACCGTGCCCAGCTTGACGAAGTTTTGTGTTGCAAAACGCATCTACCTTATAAATAAAACTGAAAAATGCACTTAACTCATGGGTGACACCTGAATTATTTCATTATTGCTGCTCACTTGTCATTCTTAGCTGTTCACAGTTTTAGCTCCCCGTTGTGTGTTCGTTTATTTTTAATATTTAGACACATTTACGTTTATTTAGCTGCACTTATGGAGAAAAGGACCGGCTGCAGTAGCAACCAGTCTTCTGTACACTTCCGCCACTTTTCAACGAAAATGTGGAGGCGCACACCTCTATCACGCACTGCAACAGTGATCTCTATTATATAATCTAAAAGTAGTAACATCTCAATTGCCAGTTGAAAATGTGTTAGCTTTTAAGCCTAGTTTTTTATTTTGGGCGTATTTGTCTGCTTTTAAGCCTAATTTTTACCTGCCGTTTTAATTTCGTAAGTAGTAGTTATCGGAGAATTGGGTTCGAGATTAGTCCTATTCCTTCATCCAACGCGGTGTCGCGACTAATGTGTGTCGTTAACGAGATCCTTTGGCTGTTTTTATGAGTCCGTCTCTTCCTGCAGTGTTTAAATGCGACAATCAAATGTTATTGCTCATTGAGTTACGTCGCGAAAGCCTATCAGGTATACAAGGATGTTTTAATTTGCCGTGTTTTTTAAAGTCCACTAGACTATCACTGAAAAAGGCGACGGACGGACGGACAAAGTCATTGCTACAGTCATTCCAGCTTTCGCTGTAGAGCACACTATAAATGACAAAAAGGTAATATTTTCTGCATGGTCTGGGCTGTTTGTAAACTGTAATTTACTTTCGGTTTCGTACCTTAATGTTTCTAGGAGCGAGAGGCATGAAGGATGGTCCTCCAACATAATTCTACCCTTTGTTCCACCATTCGTACTGATTCCAGACCCCATGCGACCACTTGTCGAACTAGTGTCCGTTTTTACTTTTGCTGAAAACAGTACCGTATGTTTAAAATTACACTTTGTAGACTTTTATGTAATAAATATGTGCGAAAAATATCCCTGCTGCGAATGGCCGAAGCGTGTATCAATTCACAAGAATTAGGGTTCAAACGAACTTGAAAAGAGGAAGGCTTTTTTTTTTCGTGAACCAAGGCCGACTGGAGTAGAAATTGTGCGGTTCGGTTACGATTCGGCAATTTTAAACGGTTTTTAGCGGTTTTCGGTTACGGTTCGGTTACGGTTTGACTCCCCGAGTTAAAGCCTCTTAGTATTGCTTTGGCAAACTAATTTTGGTGATCTTAAACCAACTGGCTTGGAACCATGAGCTGAAATCTGCTATCTCTCCCAGGTTGCCTTGTACAAACGGTGAATACAATGCGAGAATTAGGACGTGGATACTCCCACATTTAGGGGAAATGTGTGACATTTATTTCCTTCTGATGTTAACGCAGGTTTATTTTTATCTTTCCTTAAAATTTGGAACACAAAGAAACGAAATTAACAGCAAATTATTTTGAAAGAAACTGAGATGATAATGTCAGCAGTTCTTGACGTTTGGCTCCATTGTTCTCTTCGTGTGTTACTTCAAACTTGTTACTTTCTTGTTACGGTTGTGTTTCTTTCTTGCTGAAAGTACAAACAACAATTTCACCAGTATTAGTCATCCTCTTCGAATAAAATTATTGAAAAGTATTTTGTTTCCCCTAGTTGGAAAAAGCGCCCATTTTCCCTATTTTTAAGAATGGTGACCGCAAAGTCCTGCTTAAGTATGAACCTAAAAGTCTTAACGCGTGGAACTCTCTCTCTCTCTCTCTCTTTCTCTCTCTCTCTCATGGCCTCTAGGCTCTATTGCTTGTAAATATCATTTATGGTTTTACAGTTCAAGGCAGCAATTTTAACCTCTTCGCACATCAGACGACTTTTGAAAAATTCTTTTTATTTGCCAAGAGAGCTAAGCGAGCGAGATCTAATACTTGACAGAATTAGGATTTTAGCCAGTCTTGCCTGCGAGTGGGTTTGTCTGTTTGGGACACGATGTTGTTTGCAATTTCGTTCGGATTTGGTTGAAATTTCATGGCAGTTCTTTAATTATACTATTTGTAGCAATTTTCATTGAAAAGTACAAGATTTGCCGCTTTAAAGGACATCTAAATGCACGCGCGTCATGTCCATACATTAGAAAGATAATAGATATCGCATTGTAACCATACTTTTTCGGTTTTCATTGTTTAAAAGTGTGGCTCCAAAAATGACTTGGGTGGAATGACAGTTTTCGTGTATCTGTGTTTTAGTGGAAATGTATTCATTAGTATTAGGGCTTCGCGCATGACTTCGGGCCAGACACCCAATGAATTATCATTCCCGGCAAAATTACTTGTCATCTTGCTTTTGCCTTTTTCATTGTTGTAAAGTGGCACTCTAAAAGTCTTATTGTACCAGCGTTCTTACTGCCATTGTTTAAAAGTGTGATACTAACTTATCACCATACTTTTTAAAGAATCATTGCTTTAAAAGGTACTGATACGTTATCTTTCTTTTTTTTTGCTTATTCTTATTTGAGCCTAGTTTCGCTACAAAACACCGAACGCTCAACCTACGCTAACTTGACCTAAGTAAGTTATCACCACACTTTTCAACAATAGTTATCACCTCAAATTTTTGAACAGGCAACTAAACAAAGAAAACAAACAGTGAACTTGACTAGGTGTGTTCATGACCATCTAATGTTGAAAATTCAATTAGAAATCTGTTTTCAAAATACATGAAGTTTTTTTTTTTTAACCATCGTCTGCAACACTTAAATGATTCAGCTTTTCTGCGGAAGGGCCCTAAAAACACTTAATCCCCACAGCGTATTTCTTTCTTTCGAGCGCTATCCCCGATCCCCCATCATTTTTGGCCGCTCCCTTGTCATGCCACCCCCCCCCCCCCTCCCAACAGATCAAAATCAAGAAAACTAAATTGGTTTCTTTCACAGCGACCAGAAGCACTTAAGGTCAAATCAATGGGTCAAAAATTTCTAAAACCTAACCTGGCACAACTGCCCGTCTTCATTGTTGACAACTTTAATGTATGTATACTGTATATATAGCCTAGTTGTGACTGTGAGAGTTGTAAAATCAAAAAACTTTTATTAGCAAGATTTAACACATTCCCAGATATATCTATTACTTGTATCTTTTCCAAACCTATGCGGTGCCCTGGTGGTGGTAGTTGCTGCTACTAACACCTCTCATATTGCTTTTCCTCGATGCGATGTTTAGTTAACTTTGTAATGTATGTCATGTCTTTCAATGAATGGCAGAAGACCACAGGTAAACAAATTCAATCATATTCCTTTCAGCAGTGGCGATTGCATGGGGAAGGGGCTGGGGGATTTGTCCCTGCCCTTTTCGTAAAATGCCCTCTTTTAACAAAAAATATTTTTTTTTTTACCAATACCTGCTGGCATGGCGATGCCTGAGAAAGGCATAGCTGCCTAAAAAAAGCCTAAGAACGCCTAACGGGGCGAAAAAAAGGGCTAAAAAAGGCTAAGAAAGGGACAGAAAAGGATACAAAGAGGGAGACCAAAACAAAGAAAAAAGGTCCCCAGAAAAAAAGACCCCAGGACGATGTTTTACTTCCGCAAATGTAGCAGTTTATGTGTGGGCTTTTACGGCATTTGTGAGACCGCTTTTGGAATATGCAAGACCAGCCTGGTCGCCGTATCTGCTGCAGGACATTGACCTCCTGAAATCGGTCCAACGCAGTTTCACACGTAGCCTGTTGGGATTTCGGAATCTTTCCCCCAGAGATCGTTTGTGGAAGGCTGGTCTAGGTCTAGAGCCACTTGAACTTCGGAGGCTGAAATCAGACTTAATACTTACGTACAAGATTGTTCACGGTCTTTTTTCGGTGGACTTACGTCTTTTTGAATTCAATACTTACCATTCAACTCGTGGTTATTCATTCAAGCTACGAGTCCAGACATTGAGACTTGAATGTAGACGACATTGTTTTTTGCGATGAGGGTGGTAGCGCCTTGAAACTCGCTTCCTGATGTTGCCGTTGGTGCAGTCTCAGTGGGGGGCCTTTAAATTAGCCCTTGACAAAGTCCCTCTTTTACAGTTCTTGAGACGACAATATTAATTCTAAATTGTGCTGGAACGGTGTTAGTTGGCTTATTGCCCTTCCATAGTCTATAGTATCTTTTCATGATGGTTAAAGTGTTTTATTATTATAATATTATACCATGGCTGTGACGTCACGCTAACTCAACGCCATGCTAAATTTCCGTAGGTTAAATACCGTTATCCGTGACCGGACGTGTGCGCCATCGCAACAAGTGTGGGTTACCAAGTTACCCCACACTTTTGACACTTTCGGATCACGCGACCGGGAACGCACACACCAACAACCAAATACATCGGTCAAAAACGTAACGCAATACATACGTAAAAAAGGAAGTACTTAAGCTGGCAGGATGGCCCGGATGAAATCTGACCCCTGATCACTCTCACATGTCTGGCTCATACCTAAGTTTATTCACTCCGTCTAACTCTACCCCCTCCCTCCGCCTCCGCAAACTAAAATGGAATGACCTTCATTCATACCGATACAGCTATTAGTCTATTACCGTAATTTTGAAACAATTGTCAAACTACAAACGCACAAAATGAATTACTTACCTTTCCTGAAAGTCATTTTATGCCTGCTGCATCACATATCGACGTTTGTTCACCCGGGCGGATTCGAAAACACGAGGAGGAACCTTCCAACGTGAACCCTTCCCTACGCGGCGTCTGTTTAACTCTCACCACCCCCCCTCCCTCCACAAACGAACCAAAGGACTCGTCCGTCTATCACCCACTTCAAACTAAAATGGGATGACCTTCATTCCGTATTTTAAGACGAAATTTTCACAAAACACAAACACAAACACGTTTCAATTAAATAGGAGTTTGCTTGACGTCCCAACCGTGGTATAAATTGGTTATTGGTGAGGAACAAGCGGTTATCAATTTTTAACCCACGGCTGCGATGATTTGCCCGGCTCGACATGCAAATCTGTCTCGAGGCTCCACCCCTCAACAAATTTGCATAGTCTCGCCGGGCAAATCTTCGCTGCCGGGGGTTAAGAATTGATAACCGCTCGTTCCTGAACAATAACTATTACTTATTAAAAAATATCTAGTAAAACATACTGTGTCCTTTTACTAAAAGCTGTCCCTGCCCTCTCGGAGGGAGGGGGGTATGTGCACGCTACTGCCATTCAACCTTACCAGTCTTCACCACGGCCTTTTTTAAACGTCATTTCTCGTTTGATTTCCTCTTCTCCACCTTTTGTATGGGATTGGTGCCAGACCATTCCACGTCTGGAAAATTATCGCGATTGCCAAGGGGCCGACTGACATCAACGCTACGAGCAACGCGTTGAAATGTGTTAAATAATTAATTTTAATCATGAGCCTATCCGCGTCACAGTGCTTCCACGAACCGTTTCAAGCACAATTCGCGAACGTGCCTGTCACTCACTGCACTTACTATTGTCCATTTGTTTTCCATTTTAGGAAAGGGACCAGCCATTATTTAGGTCCGGGAAGAGCGGAAACCTGATGAATTGAAAATGTGGCCTACAAATTCTCGATGATG
>JAHWFP010222553.1:23569-34733 GCA_023313725.1 Lithobius niger | reverse complement strand
TTTTTTTTTTTGGTGGCATCTTATTTCGACAGTGCCCAGTTATGTACTATAAGTTTGGTAAAAAAAATATTGAATAGGAATGGAGATATTAATTTTTTTTTAGTTTCGCTGGAATGAGGACTTCAATCATATAAGTTAAAGCGTTTGCTGATTTGCATTCATCTATCAACAATAAGTAGCGTGTTCATTTTATTGACAATAATCGTGTTGCCGATTATTCGTTTTAGTCAGTTTGCATTGTTACTCGTTAACTAATAAAGAGTGATGATTATTTTGGTCACAGGTGCTTTTCCCCGACATGGAGAAAAATAGCATTACAAATTATTGCAATCTATTCAGTTTAATGCCTCCCAAAACTTAAAACCAAAAAGGGAAGTCGAATACCAAATTTCATTCGTATCTGTGGCAGAAACTCTTTTATATGTGCGCAATTAGTCAGTAGTCAGTATATAGTAGTAATCAGCTTAAATCGACGATCTTCACGCACTTTCATCATATTGAAAAAGTTTATGCACTTGTTTCAAATACAACTATTGCTTGTCAGAGCACAAAGAGAAAGACTACTTATTTTCAACAATTTCCTAGCTGTTTCGCCACCTAGGTATTTGTCCTCACCATCGTGAAATACGCTCAGCTCTGGTTTCAGATAAAGTACCAAAGCTAGAGGCCGCCATGCTACAATGCCGGAATTGAACAATGACTTTCTTAACGGTAAGTAAAATGGCAAAATCTTCCACGTCAGAGGAGTAAAAATACATACTAAAAGAAATGAGTACGTCCCCATTATATGACTGGAAAAAACATCTGGATGGAAAGAACTGTCTGACTGGTGAAGCGTAAGTAATTGATATCCTGCTTGTTGCTAGCACGTGGCTTGACATGCGTGAACATCTGGAAGGAAATTTCTATCAACTTTCAGGTCGTGCCACTGTAGAGTTTATATCTTTTGTTTTATGTAAAATACTTCCCCTCACTTGCTTCAGATTCAGGCATTTTTGATCACGCAACGTCACATTCAGCCGGGTGGAGGGGATTGGGTAAGGATACCCACCGACACCGCCGATAGGGGCTCCCATTTTAAGATGGCAAGAAGAACTGCCAGTGGGACTGACTAAGTGACGAGGAAGACATTCAGCCGGGTGGAGGGGATTGGGTAAGGATACCCGCCAACATCGCCCATAGGGGTTCCCATTTTAAAATGGCAAGAAGAACTGCCAGTGGGACTGACTAAGTGACGAGGAAGACATTCAGCTCGGTGGAGGGGATTGGGTAAGGATACCCGCCGACATCGCCGATAGGGGTTCCCATTTTAAGATGGCAAGAAGCACTGCCAGTGGGACTGACTAAGTAACGAGGAAGACGTCCGGTCACTTGACGTCCGGTCACTTGACGTCCGGTCACTTGACCATGTGGAAAGGGTGGCTGATCTCTGAACATCGTATTTTATTACTACTTATATAAACTCGCGTGTTAGATTGTTGAACCCCGGCGTTAGTTTTTCTATAAATAATTACAAAGCATTCCCTAACCAGGCCGTACTTCATGAAGTTCATGGAGTTTCATGAGCTAAGCCGTGGGAGTTTATTACCAGGCATACCTCGTAAATAGAACTGTGAAGACTCAAATAACACAATTTTTTACTCCATCTTAAAATTACACTTGCATTCTCCTAGCCAGTTCCCCTCTCTTCCTCAAGCAACTATGGAATTTTTTCACAGATGTCATCTTAATTCTTCTGTTGCGAAGAAAAATGTAATATCTTTTGTAAGATTTCAGATTTGGATTAAAAAAAAGGTCACCGAAGAAGCTAAAAAAAATGGGTTTAATACAAATCATGGAAGAGGCCCTACTTCAACATTCTGCCCTACAAACCCAAAATAAAAAGTCATAAATTGCTGTAAACAATATTAAGGAAAACTGGAAATTAGCCATAATTTTCGCTGATGGCTAAAATCCAATTTTTCCTACAAACCCAAAAGCAATACTACGGCTTTCCTTGCATATGCTGTATATCCGACCATTTCTAGATGGGAGTCTGGAGGTATGAATTGGTTGATAGTTGGTTGGTTGGTTGTTCTTGATGTTGTTGTGTTAGGTTGGGTTACTTTTATTAGAATCAGTACATCTTTGTCACGTGAATCGGTGTAGATGTCCTCTTCAAGCATCAATATCCTTTATGGGGATAGTCCTATTCTAACATTATTTACTCACGCACAGTCCAAGGAATTGCAATCTGCTCCAATCCAGCCAACTTGGCACACGCAATTGTTAGGGCCAATACAGGAACCATGGTGACATCCTGCATTGCACACGTTATCTTCGCACATTGCACCAGTGTAGGCTTTGTGCTCTCTGTTGGCTTCATCAATTTCTGTGTCAGGAAAAGTCTCCACTATATTCCTGCATCTAGATTGAGAAATGTACGATCCTTTAAACAACCTTACACAACTTTAGCATACTAAATATGTTTAAAGCGAAAATTTGGCGTTTTATAGTCGCATCGTACAACTTAATAAAATGATCCTAAATACCGGGGAACAAATTGAAAATGTTTGCATATTGTAATTCCTCGACTAAGGTCCTGGCCCTGAAAAAGAGTCGAATTTTAAATATGATATAGGATTTAGTTCACGTGAAAATAAAACCGCTAGATCTTGAATAAGCTCTTTAAAATATCCGCGTAACTGAAGAGTCCATTGTAAAGCAAGTATGCTATACTTTAAAACAAATATATTCGTATTGCCAAAAGACTCGTTCCTTCTGTGGTGCGAGTCTCTTCGTAGCATTTCATAACTTCTAGAATGACATACTTGTCACTTCATTGTAGTTCGTTGTATATGGTATATTGTATCGAATACCATCAATATAATAGCTACTATTTCTAAATATGTTGATGATTTCGTGCGAAAATTCATCTTGGCACTCTAGGTATACTTTGGTCCTAGCTTTGTCGATTGTTTATATAGTGTTTTGCGATCGAAACTAAGTCGAAACCGAAACGGTGTCATTTTATGTCTCAATGTTCGTCGTACGCACGACTTCAATCGTATCGTTCCTTCTAGATAAGAGAATGAAGGAAGTAAAGAGCATTACTTTGTGACCGAGATGTCGTTTTAGCTTGCTTTTAGGTGCAAATGACGAAAATGAGTTTTAATAATATTATTAGCCTTTTTTGACACCCTTCTATGAAATTAGATATAAGTCCAAACTTAAATTGACATCTTGTGGTCTCCATCTTGGATCGTTACATCACTACCGGGTGGTCATGTAACCTGCTACATCACTTCTGGTGCAGCCTGCAACTCCTACCTACTACTACTATCTTCCATGCTCTTCTTAAATACCAGCAGACAGATGAGGTGCCCATATAAGAGGAGCTTTAGCCAATTGCACTAATTATATTCTAAATGGTGGTACGGAATATTTAAACTTTCTGGCTTGTCCATTCATTATAGAAAACCAGAACTTGCTAGTCTAATCCAATAAAAGTTATACAGACTGCTATCAGGTGTGGAAATCAAGTATTATGTCATCAAAAAATTGGCAATTTCCCACCTCACACTCGTCATGAATCGTAATCGACCCTAACCCCACCAATATTTTGTCAAACTTAAGTTTACCCCCCCCCCCCCCCCCCCCCCCCCCAAATAAGGCAACAAAGATAGCAAGCAAGGGGTGGAGTAGGTAAGAGGAGGTACTTCTTTTAAGTATTGACACAGAACAAACCTAAAACATTTTTTATCCACAGTTTTGGTTTTTTGAGAGCCTTCTTTTATTTTTTTTTCTTGCTTACGTCTTCAACGTACATACTTCTTCCCCATCTTGTGTGACTGTATTATAAGCATCTAACAGCCTTCAACTATTCTTCTATTTGCTTCTAACCTGCAAGTGTCTTGACTAATGCATTCACCATTTGTATATTGATTTTTATCATATGGGTCAACACGATTTCCGCCGCATCCACGTTTACAATGGCAAGGTTTCACGATCTCTTCCTCTCTTTCGACTATTTCTGTAGGGTCAAGAATCTTTCTTAAATCTCTCTTTGATTTGTTTCTTGTTAAGTTGATCATTTCCAAGGCGTCTTTCTCCATTAGCACTGTCGTAACTGAATCATAACTCAACATTCCTCGTCTGGACCAGAACCTTAGAAAGGAAATTACAGGATTATCACTTTACAAGGATTTTCATTCATTAGTAGAGTGCGAATCTATTCAATATTGATAACAAGTCATTCTTTGCTTTGACTAAAACGACAGGATTATCATTTTTCAAAGATATTCATTCATTACTACAGTACTATTTGAATGTTTAACTCTTCGTTTTGACATAAACATTCAAGTACAATACAGTCTAGTACAGTGCTACATGAATTATGACACATCATTCTTAATTTTGGCCAAAATCTTTAAATTGGAAAACTTCCAATGGGAATGACAGGATAATCATTTTACAGAAATATTCATTCTTTATCATATTCATCTGAATCGTCAGTTTTTAATCTCAATAATTAAATGAAAATGGCTGTTTTTAAAGGGATACTCGGCTCATCCTTGAACGCAGCGACACCTGAATTCGGTAACACATCATTCTTCATTTGACCAAACCGTCGTGGGAATAACATATCATTTCATTTATAAATAGAGTTGTCTTAATCATGACCCGGCATTATAAATTCTTTGTAAAACTTTACTAGACTCTCATAAAAACGAATTGCAAGCTTCAAGTAGATTAGCTGCCATTTACACTGTTCTGCATGCTGTGCGGTAAAATCGTGGCAATTGATTTAAACCCCTGCTACTTGTAAAAATGTATTCGTTTCTACTCTTCATGGAGGACCTTAAAACTGTACCTTTTTTTGGTTAATTATTATCTAAAACAAAACCCACAAGGGTGAAAAAACCCGCCAAGTTTCAGCCAATAAAAGCAGTGATACCAGTGCCAAAAAGGCTGCCTCCAAGTTACTACATTAGTTGCCAAGCTAATCCCACCGAGTATTAGACCAAAGGTTAAATCAAAAACCTGACCGTTGCTACTGTCGGTAGCAATGGTCAATTTTTTTATTTAACGTGGGAGGTAATAGTCGGTGGGATTAGCTTGGCAACTAATTTAGTAACTTGGTGGCAGCCTTTTTGGCTCTGATTTCACTACTTTGATTTGCTGAAACTTGGCGGGTTCTTTCACCCTTGTGGGTTTTGTTTTAGATATCACTTCTTTTGTATTTTTTGTGTGTGGTGCGTCTTATTGTTGCCACTGCCCATTTATCTACTATCTGGCCAAGTTTGGTCAAAAAATATCGAATACGAACGGATATATTAATTTTTTTTAAACTTTTGCGGGAGTGAGGACTTAAATCATATAAATTAAAGTGTTTGCTGATGTCCATTCAACCATCAACAATAAGTAGCGCAGACTGCGGATTTATAAAGAGCTTAGTGGCCCGAAGCCATGCATGTGCGTGCATCTTATCAACAATGTTGTGTTGCCGATTATTTCTGGCAGTTCGTTTGCATTGTTACTCGTTAACACTAATAACGAGTAATGCTTATTTATTTATTTATTTATTTTGATCACCAGTGGCGTTTTCCCAACATTCAGAAAAATAGCATTACAAATGACTGCTATCTTTTTAGTTAATGCCTCCCCAAACGTCAAACCCTAAAAGGCACGTATTGGAATTAAAAGAGTGCTGAATACCAAATTTCATTCGTATCTGTTGCATAATTTATTTTATATTAGCGGAATTAATCAGTAGCCAGTATATAGTAGTCAGTAGTCAGTAGTCAGCTGAAATCAACGATCTTCACGCGCTTTTATCACCTTGATACAGTTTGTGCACTTGATTGAAATACAACTATTGCTTGTCAGGGCACAAAGACTGCCCATTTCAACAATTTTCAAGCTGTTTCGCCGCATAGGTATTTATCCTCATCGTCGTGAAATACGCTCAACAGCATCTGTCATCCTATCCTTTAGTGTTTCAATGTTAGCAACGGGTGTTTTGTACATACAGTGACAAAAAACAGTCAAGGGGATAATATTCGGGGATCTGGGTGCCCATGCTGTAGGACCATCCCTCCCAATCCATCAGCCGGGGAAAGTTTAGCAAAGGAATCCGCGAATTCATAATCCCCAGTGAGGCAACGCACCGTCTTGTTGAAACAATTCATGGCTGACATCGTTGCACCAGTAATTCAACAAAGAGCTACAGAATATCAAGGTAAACGTCTTTCTTGACTGTAGGCTCCATAAATTGCTGATCTTTTTTTTTGTGAAATCACAACATGCAGAGATTTCTCCTGTAAAGACGCCATTTTTTTTGGCGATTGCAGTACCACCCTGACTTAAGAGTCGATAGTGGCGTCCACCGAACCTATTGGAAATAAAGTTTACGAGTTAAGGTTCGTTTAGCAGAAAGCCGTATGTTTGTATCTAGCATAGGCTTTGTTTAATACTTTTTTTTAATCACCAGACTTTATGACCATCCTGTAAATGAAAAGCAGGAATGCGCTTAGGAATGTGATGGACGAACTGTGAGCAATAATCACACCGAGTTTGTGTCGAAATAATCAGCACATGATTTTGTGATGCTCTCGGAATCAAAGAAATCACTGCAAGCATGGTTCGACACGCACGTAACTCTCGGATGGACAGACTGTTGGAATGATTTATGGTTATCATTTGTTTATGCAGTGAAGCCTTACGAAAAACGCGAACTGCACTCTGATCATTTGCTTGATTGAGTTAGGCTTGAAATGTCTGGCAGCAGCGCAAGAGTTGCAGGATGAAAGCTCCTCGAGCGTAGCGAGACGAAGCGGAATGAGCGAGTGAGCGAGCAACTCCACTAGTTCAAAAGTTATGAGCCTGGACTGGGACTTTTGGTACACCCTGTATAAGTATCATGAAGGAGATTCACAGAGGACCTCAGAAGAAGCGGTATTGATGTCCGGGTTTCATCCGATTCCATGGCTCTTTCGCCCTATAGAGCACAGTGGGCTCGGAAATCCGCACGGGCTACCTACTTTTCCAGTTCACGCAATAAGTTATAGTTTTTGTTGGATCTAAATTCTGCAACGTTTTACGTAAGGTCGTCAACAACGCAAAAATTTTATGTTTTGTGAAACTTAGTTCCATCTACATCTAGAACAAGGATTTTTAATTTCGTAGTATGAAAATCCTGCCGTATGTCTCATTTTGACCAAAGCATATTCAAAAGAGAATAAAACGTGATTATCATTTTGAAGTCATATTCGTCCATTAGTACTGTGCCATCTCAATCTTCTCATGCCTCGTTTTGAACAAAATATTCCAGAGGAGATGACAGGTATGTCATTTTTGAGGGATTTTCATTCATTAGCACAGTGGTATTCTTAACTCATTGTTATTCGTTTTGAACAAAAAATTCAACAGTGAATGAATGATGGCATTAGTTTGAAGATATTTTCAGGTAGTAATAGAGTCGTATTTTGTTTCGTAAACAATTTTGTGTCGTTTTGAATAAAAACCTTCGGAGGGGCATGAAAATTTGAAGCTATTTTCATCTGTTAGTATGGTAGTGTCTGAATGACAGCTCGTTATCCCTTATTTTGGGGAACACTTTGGAAATGGAAAAACAGTGCTATAGTTTTCAACATATCTTCTTCCACTCGTATGGTGCATTCCGAATAGTAACTACTCTTGTAATGACTGATTCTGATCAAAACTTATTTTCTTCATTAGTACAGACAGTGATGATTAAACTTAGTTCAAATGGGAGTGACGGGATTATCCGTTTGTAGGTTAATTTCTTTTGTGTAGCACAATCTGAAATTTAACTTTTCAGGTGTCATTTAGACCATCCTTTTTTTTCTTTTATCAATAAAGCGGTTGTAACCACAATTCTATTCGCATTAATTGATTATGTTGATATTACAAAACTTCCATAAACTTACTTTCGTTTGTTTTTATGTGTACTGTTAGGCAGTGTCATGATACCCACTTCAGGGTGAACCGGTTCAGATTTGGTTTGAAAGTTGGACTCGTGAAGAACTTCAATCACTGTTCGGTTGTCTGTCTCGTTTGGATCATAGTAAATGTACCTGCACAACTGCTCTGTCTGCAATCAAAGATAAACGTTTTCTTAAAGTAAATAGTAAATAGAGGCGAATGTTGTCTTTTGGACTTAAGTGTCAGACAACCTAACTGGGAATACGAACCCATGACCTTTGAATTTTAAGGCCAAAACTCTACCAGCCTACATTACTAACACTGATTAAGCAGTAGACCTCCACTTTCGAATTCAAGCTCTGTGGTTTGCCATAGCCAATCCAGCATTTAGGTCCCAAATGCAATTAAATACATAAACAACTATTTATTTAATATAAAATTATCAATAGAATAAAGTAAAACCAATTCAACATCTCTCGAATAATCTTCGAATGTTATAAAAAAAATTAGGGATACAATTTTCAGAAAAAAAACACATCTAGCATATCAAAAGCAAATGGTTTTCTGAAGTCAAATATTATCCAAAAGCCAAAACAATAATAAAAATATGAAAACTTTACAAAAAAAAAAGACATAGGTATATAAAGCCACAATGTGACACTTAGAAATGAATGACAGAATCAGATTATGGGGTCGTGGGCGTGGTTTTCAGGATTTGAAATTTTTAGGGTAGTGGCAGAGCCAATCTCTAGGAGTTTATTGAATAATAAATAGCCGGAAAGAGCACAACTGGAAGAAGATAATATTGAAAACGATAAAACTATTATCCCATTTCCAAGTTGTGCTACAAGTGTTCATCAAACTAAGGGATAACAAGCTGTGAAGTAGACACTACTGTACTAATATATTAAAATAGGTCCAAATTTACACTCCTCTTTGAAAGTTTTAGCCAAAAAACAACGATGATAATATTCAAAATTAAACTACACTCTCGCTACCAAACGTTGAAGTTATGTTTAAAACTTTCGTACAAAATATTAAAAGAAATTACTTTAAAAGTTGCATGTTGATGGCAACACTCAGTCACAAATTTAAAAACATTTGAAATAAAAAAAAAACAAGAATTTGTGCGATTGTGGCCAGAACAGAAAAGTGCAAAAGGGGGAGAATAGGGAGGCAATTGGAGCTATGCTTAAAACGAAACAATGGTCTCTGTCAAAACCCGCAATAATTTTGCTACAATGAATTCTCTAAATAATGGACGTGGAGTAAAAGGTGTACAACGTTTTAAAAGGAAATCTCGGCTGGCACAGGCTTCGGTTGTAAGAAGATTTAATTAAACACCAATAATTTTGTAGGGCAGTTTCTCTTCCTTAAAGAGGCTGTAAAAGACAATAACACAAATACTGATATTAAAATGTATTTCGTTCGTAGCCTCTCTCGATTACGAAAGAGTGCACCTCGAAAGTAATTAGTTTTAATTTAAATGTTCTTCAAACAAGCACTTGTTTTCTGGGACACGTTATTTTTATTTTACTTCAGTAAATCCTTTATATTGCTGGAAAAGGTAATATTCAGTTACCATTCGCTAAAGTAAACAGTAAATCAGTAATCACAAGGCATGCTAAAAATAAGAACAGCTAAGCAAAAGAAAGGAAACATCATGTAACTTAGTGTCAGGACAAATGCGCAGCAATACCTAATGTGGAGTCGTTATTTGTGGCTCCACAATGGCCGCCATCAATTTAGCATCATTATGTTAACCCTACCCAGCTTACCCTAACCTACCTAATAGACTAGGCCAATCAATGTATATTACATTTCATTTGCTGCATCACATGACTTCCTGTTGTACATGTATTTATACCATACCTTACAGGAAGTAAAGCGTCTTCTCAGCTGTAGCCTACACACTGGTAGTCCGTGTTTGTTAGGTACCATTGGTGCCCACGCAGGGCTTAGGTGAGTCCAACCCCAGGACATTACACCTAGTTTATAGTAACTTGTTTCCATGTAAAACTAAAGCTTCAGCCTTTTACTTTCCTTCAGATGGTGCCAGGTCTTCATGCCAACACTGAAGGCAACAGGGTATATGACAAACAAATTTCATGGAATTCGGTAGGGCTCAAAATTCTCATTTTTGTCTAGGGAGGCGGGTAAAACTCGATTTACCTTGGATAAGAGTATCGTTAAGTATGGCTCACGCTAGTGACACCAATTCCCTTACGTAAGGTACTCACGTAGCTATCATCGGTGTCATGAAATTGTGGAGCTCTTCTTATTGACAGCAGGGCACCAATGAAGGCATACGTTCCAGCTCGTGTGCCAGTCTTGTGAAACCTCACTTCCCCAGTCAATCCACGAAAAGATGACTGGAAAAGAAATCTCGGAACAATGTGTTCTTAAAGTTAGCAAGAAATGGAAATATGTTAGTTACACTTAGTCAAGTGTATAAAAGTTAAACAATGTGTAACATTTCAGCACCTATAGATCTGTGTTGTTAACAAAAAATGGTACAATAACAGCAACAGCCTAAAAAAGGAAATATGCATTTCACAGAGACAGTGTCCTTGATCGCCTTATCATAGTAAACATTTGATTGCTTAAAATCGAATTGAAGAAACCGATTAATCCATTACACGACAGTCGAATCTGTATGCTTGCAACTTTTGAAGACAATGTTCGACTACTAAGTGATGACGCCACCTGTCGCAGTATAACAATAACGAGCAATAACTGTTTCAGGCTGGTTGGGAGTTTGTAGAGGATAGCTGTAGTCTTTCTGTTAAAGGATTTTCGTTACGAAGGTTTAAAAAAATTAACATAAATTTGTAGGCTGAAGGCCCTCACAGTCACGTGATTGGGGCTGTCGAGTCTGTGGGATTGGATGCGAATGATCTCTTGGGCAATTCGAAAGGATTAAACATAATTTCTTTGTACTTGCATTTTTATCTTTTCTGCAGTTGATGTTGTAAGGAACTTTGCTTAATAATGGTCGGAAGGTGCAAAATTGATGCAAGTTATTTAATTTGTGCATTTGTTGGCTAAGTTAACTAATCTGTAAAAGTGCAATGTTTTATTGCAACATTAACTTAAAATAAATTCAGATAAAAACAACTTATAAATCTCATCGTGAATAGTTTAAAAAAAACCCTGTTTTTCTATTACAACAGACCAAACTTACCCCCACTATAATACAAAGTAACAAAAGGAACACTATATTAAGTTAACTCAGGAT
>JAHWFP010222553.1:0-23559 GCA_023313725.1 Lithobius niger | reverse complement strand
ATTAAATGCAAACACGGCGATCCAACAATTAAATTAGTTAAGTGAACTTACGTTTTTCATTCGGTCAGCAACGTCTTCCACTTTTATAGTGTTGTTCTCTTTTATTATTTCCAGAACGATTCTGGAATATGTTAAAACGGCGTCGTATGCTCGGGCGTATTGAGATACAAGCTACAAGAGAAATACGATTGTTTTGGCTGTTTGCGGGTAATACATTGCAAGACATAATTACAACAATGTGACAAGAAGCAGGGGAAATCAATCCAAATCATACATATAGTTAATTAAGCACAAAAGCATAAAAAACTCGCATCACTGAACACCGTGAACAGCTGTGATGTTGCCTGGTCAAATTAAATCGTACGCATTTCTGACAGACTGTTTTGAACTGCCACCATTACCAGTCCACTCTCCCTAAAGTGCAGAATGCACTGCATCACAGGAAACGAGTAAACATGCAGAATAGTCAGCAATCCTTTTCCGTTTACAGATTTGAAACTGAAATCTCGACCAGTAAGTTCCATCGTGATTATAACTTAGGAAGTCTTCAACTCATTTTTCAGTGATGCAGTAAATCTCTTAAAACTTTCTAAGATCGCATGAATTCTAAAACTCACCAATCATCTCTGCAATGTTGCCACAGCGCATTAGAGTTGTTCTTAAACGTGTGGTGAAGTTTCTGATACCTCAACTTTACGTTAATAATGAAGAATCGGCTCCTCGGGCGGTTTTTCTGTTGGTCCACTGACTAAACACGGCGGATCTGCAGTTTTACTTTTCTAGGATTATTAATGTAAACATAACTAACAAATGGTAGAGATTGTTGTGAAACAGAGCCTCCTCACTAAGCTAAAAGAATGTAACAATTCTCTTGCTAACAAGTATCAAAAGTATCTATTGAGCAGGTTCTACATACAGGGTGATCCAACTAAAGTGTTACGAGCTAATATCCTGTGAATGGTTAATGAGAGAATAATGATGATAGAAATGCAATGATGGGTGTGATGGGGACGTTTAAACGAGAAAAAAAGGAATGACTTTAAATTAATACTAGAGGAAGCCCGCCGGTCATAAATTAAATTTACAAACCATCTTCCCAGCTCCCCTCCTCCCCGTCCCGCCAAACTTGGACACTGGCTTAGAAACGCTAATTCCCCACTCCCACTCCCTACTCCCCTTTCCCCACTCCCAACTCTCATTTTCGCCCGCCTAACGTTAACCTTTTATCACATATTACTCATCAGACGTCATGACACGTCATGCGTCGTGTCCCGTTTGGCCGGAGCTGAGGTGTGAACCCCTACATCTGCGAATTAAATAAGCCATAGCATCGTTTCCAGCTGCCAATTTCATTTTACCCATCAACAATCAACGGTTTGGACGATAGTCTTCAATCCTTAGCACGTCCCCCAGGGAATTGTTAGGCACCATAGCAAAGACATTACACGTACACGAAAACAATGAGAAGTGATTGTTGTCCTTCCGGTTTTCCTTTTAACCTTCCTTTTAGCCGGCCTCCAGAATTATTATGTAGATTTCAAGGTGATCCTCATGCTATCTTCCAATCGTGATTAAACATAGCAAACTTCAGTAATGACGGCCAATCAGTTATAACCGGGAACAATCAGCAGTAGGGCGAGAGGGTTCATTTTTGGCATGGTAGCATAGAAAAAGGGCGAGCGGCAGACAATGAAAACGGATAGGCGCTCTAACAATTAGAAACAAACACTATTGCTTTAATAATGCTGACTATTAGAGCCGAGTTGAATCGGCGGCAATCAGATAGACAGACGTATGTTCGGGTACAACTAGTTTAACTTAAAATCGATGAGCACCGGTCTTAACAATGCAAGTATAATGCCAGAGTGAATTAGATGAGCAAACAACGGTGCACCCACATCCTTAGAAAACTTAATTAGCCACCATTTTGCTCATTTGATGCGTCCAGTAGTACGTTCTAAAACAACTGATGCTGACGGATGTAATTTGTGAAGGGAGCAGTGCTTTTGGTGTAATTGGTAAGCTAAGCAACCGTTTAATATGTAATCGGTCGTTAAGAAAGAGTTGTTTGCTTTATTTTTCGCTAGACGTCAGGCCATTGTTTCCCCAGCTGTTTTGATACCAACTTGAGCTCGAGCTTGGCCGTGTGGTGTACGGATGTGTCATTGCTTGCATTATAGCAGACACTAGTCAGTGCCACTCAATTAAATATAAGTAAATGCGGACAATAGGCACACAAAAAAAAAAAACTAAAATGTTATGGTACACTAGCACACGATAACTTATTTATCCACCGGATGTCTACATCTCAGAAAGACAATAAGGCAGCACATCAATAATGATGTAATGCACATAGAAGCCCAAAAATGCAAGGTGGAAAGAAAAAAAGTTTCTTTTGCATATAGTGTGTCATTAAGGATTCAGAATTGGTAAGCGAGGATTTGTTTGATTTGTCGATTGATAGTAATATTGAGCGAGTACGGAATATCTCCATCAATCGACAATGAAACAAATCCTTGAGTACCTATTCCGAATCCAAAATAGAACACTATAAGCAAAGGAAAAGATTTAGGTTTAGGTTTAGTATTTGTTACAAGGAAAGTAACTTACCATTTAAACATAATTTAATTTCCGCAATGAGTGTAATACGGGTTTCATTTAAAATAAATACAGGATTGCTGAGAACAAGGGGTGAACCTTCTCTCATTGTTATGTTCCAGCATCTTTGCATTGTTACATGAGGGGTGAGATGCAGATATCGGTAGATAACATGAATAGATGGACACGCGCACAAGTTAGTAGTCATTGTTCTGAGTTGTTAGTGTTAACGTTTTCTTTACTGCAAGGGATCATGGTACAAAAGCCTAATTTGCACGATATAGTAAAAAATGCATCTAATGCATGCATGGAAATACAAAGGAAATTGCATTGTGAGGCAAGTTTTTTTCTGGAACCTACTCAAAGGGATGAGCACTTGAAGAAGCTGACGGGGTACAGGCTGACAACTTTGAGCATTAAAGTTTGCGACCAAAATGGCATCTGATTTTTACTCAATTTTTTACAAATTGGCCTATTACACAAGAACAATACAGAGTGTGGATCTATAAACTCTGCTTGCATGGAAACCTAAAATTGGTATTGTACAACAAATACGTGTATGGCAGCAAAAAGGTTCGTTCTAGAAAACGTCGACCAGGTGTGTTTATATTGGGTACACCACTCACTCTGCTGGTAAAATGGTGCACTTGGCCAAGGATTCTCATCAACAGCAGAACATTAGGCACAATACTACACTCGCACATCTTTTAAGCTAACACAAAACCTTGGACGACTTGGCAGAACACAAGATATTTAATGGAAAGGTACAATATATTATAGGATGTCAAGCTAACAACATGAGTCATGACGGTTATAGACAACACAAGACTCACGTTTCAAGTTAAGAGTACAAGACGTGCTGGTCAAGTACAGCATAAGATAAGCCAATGTTTCGAGCTAATTAACATAAGACAATGCACGTTTAAAGTAGGTACAATTCGCGACATATACGTTTCAAGCTAACCCAAGATAACAAGACGCGTGTGACTTGCACAGGTTTCAAGCTTACACAAGATATGATGACTTGACACAGCACAAGACTCTCGCATAATTATACAAGCTAACCCAAACAATGTGTGTAATGACTATAGATACAATACAAACGTTTCGGAGCTAACACAAGATGGAAAAATGTGATGAGCATACACACATTGCTCCAAGCTAACAAAGATGACAAACACCACGTGCTCAGACACAAATCTAGACTCGCAGACATTTTTGAACTAACACAAAGACTTTTCATAACAAGGCACAAAAGAGAACTCGAACATGTTTCAAACTTTGCCATTAGCTAGCAATATTTCTACATGGAACACGTCTATTTCACCACCGACTATGAACAAATGTGAAAGGAATCAATTTAAAGAATTGTTATTCGGTTCTACCTTTTTAAGTCTTGTAATGCACACATGTTTTAAAGAGTCACGTTACATACTGCACTGCTAAATAAGTTTTTAAAAGCCACAAAAATATGACAATTCATGTCCAGCAATTTATGAACAATTACGAAAAATTCAGCATTTTATGAGCAGCGTAAGAGACTGATGCAGAGGAGGAGTTAAATAGTTACGTTATTTTTTCCTATTAAGTATTTAACTTGCGTTAATTCGTGTAACAATTGAATATTTGCTGCAGTTTACCCTGAACGCAGTAAAAAATTATGTTAATAAATTAAAATAATCGTTCAGACTCACGTTTGTCTTACACTTTCGAATTACGTACATGTGCTGGACGTTCTGTTTGAACACCTCGGTACAGTGTAGGGTCAGCCTCAAAATATTTCCAGTGGACGAGCTGCCACAGGTCCGTTTCGTAGTTTAGTTCGTGTGCACTCACAAGCAGCAACATTCCTACCATAATTTCGGTGCACCACGGCCTCTGGAAAAGAAATAATCAACAGAAAAAGCATTTAACCCTCTATCACAAAAGCCAGCCAATCGGCATCATTGGACTTCGTTAAAACGTCAAGTCCAATACACAGTGCGGGATTTGTGAAAGTTCCTCATCGCTTAGCATTGAATGTCACCAACATCAACAAAATGCTGGTTCGAAACCCATGACTGACACAAGTAAATGGGACTTTTCCCATAGTTAATTTTTATGATAGTAGGATTTTAAAACGACGTGATACATTGCGGTAAGGCGAATGATAGTTCCATAGAGTGCACATGAAAGAAAGTAGTAAATTAGCGAGTTTTAAGTTTTCTCTTAAATTTTATTATTTTATTATTTATTATTAACCTAATTTTATTATTTTGCCAAGTTTTTTTTCTGCTTTTTTGGGGCTAGTCCTTGCATGTGTTATCTCGAAAATAAAGGACATTTTCAAATATTTCTAAAACTCTTTCGACTGTTACCATGTGGTGCATTTTGTAAATGTTTTAGGATTCAACAACAGAGAAGCATTCAACAACACGTCTTGTCACGGCGAAGGACGAAGGTAGAATCAGAACAGAGTCGAAACTTCGAGTTATTATGTTGTTGGCGGAGCGTAGCGAAGCCTATAACGGATATATCGAATTGTTGGATGGTTGGCTGGTTGGTTCATGGCCACTAAACTAATTGGCCCGACCTACAACGAATTAGTGGGGGTAGACAAAATGGAAGCCACGACTGTCCCATTTCTTGAGGTCTGTTCGGGAATTGGCAAATTGCATCGGTGAATTTTTGTACGGAGAGCCGCGACATCTGTTGGCATCTGGTAGCGCTTTCAAAATTTAATTTTAATTTTACGTAGATTTGCGTGACAAATTTTTATTATGTATTAAAGTATTTTTAAATAGTTTTTAAGCTATCACGCAGCCACAGTTACGATATTTTCTCTACGCTTGGAAAAAAAAAGCGACACGTTCGTGTATCCAGAAAGTGTTGCAAGGGAAGGAACGTTGGCATTTTTTGTACGGACGGTGTCGCCCTCGGTTGACAGAAAGAGGCAACATCACGAATAATCGCTTAAGCTGCGTTACACGAGTGTCATTAGTAAATCCTATTACAAATATTGCCATAGTATTCTTAATTCAAAATGTATCTATTTGTTAAAAAAGACGAGCTTATAGAGCGTGCCCGTCCAAGATTATTCTGTTAGAAATGTTGATTGTATGTTATGAAAATGTTAATGTTAACCTAATCACGAATTGTATAACGCCAACAAAAAAACAAACCATGGCTAGAAAGTGTACTGCCACTACACAAACTCTGTACTGCTACGATGCAACTACGGGGCAATGTTGGCCTGATGGTTTGCAAGGGGTCCCCGATTTGAACCAGACCTCAGCCTTTCCCGGCATTTTCAGAAGAGAAGGGCCACGACATGCCTGGTTCTCATGTCAATTGTAGCATGTTAAAGGTCCAAGGAATTCTATTGGAATTACCTAGAAAATTGACCCATTCAGCGTTTGGCAGCTTGGCTTCGGGTGGATCATGACAAACCACCAATGGTACTACACAACAGTAATGAGACCGAGTTAGCACGATCCCAGCATTCACACGACCAACATTTTGGTAATGTTGGTGGGGCCATCTATTGTCAATATCGTATTAAACTAAGGTGGTTGACTCATATTTCGGAGTAAACAATTTGAAGTCGACTGAACACCCTACCAAAACACGTAGCTCCAATTTGAGCTTGTTCGTTCAAGGATCAGTTCATTAGGTCATGGGCCAGGTTAATACAAACGACACTAAAAATGTTACTAAATTTTTACAGTTTTAAAAGATACTGAAAAATTTCAGTTATTTTACCGTTCAATCACAGTCGAATTGTCGGTCGTTGACTGGTTTTGTTTTAATATCACATTTCCCAGTAATCACAACAAAGAACGCCCTGAGGGCAAGATTTATCAATATTTATTTCCTCATGCATGACCCATTGTAACGATGTGGACCGTAATCTTTCGGCAACAAAGAACGACAACAATTTACCTCTGTTTGTATTCGTAATTTGTAGTTCTTTTGTAGAAGATATGGATTGGTCCGTAAAAGTATGAAAACCGAACACGCCAGCAGATCAAGTGACAGTCTTGCGTACACTAAATTCAATACTTCCACTCTATGATTCCCATCAACAGGATGCCAAAACCTCAAGGGAAATAAAGTTTGCAATTGTTGGCTAATGATGATAAAATAATAACGTGAAATTACAGGCACAACATAAGCTTGCTACTTTCTTTCCGACAAGGTGGCTATTTTTAACTGACCCTCAGTGGGCCTTTCTGTCATAGTTTGCGATTAAGCAGCCACAGTTTCTGTGGATAATGAAAACATTTGTGCTGTTTCGTTGGTCTTCATCTATGTACAACGTGTTGCCTTTGAATTTAGGTATCTGGTTGATGACTCGTATGAAGTAAGGAGTTGAAATACTGACTTTACAGTGCATACATTTTACAAACAGTGACTTGACGAGAACTTGCTTGGAGCTTTGGTTTTTAAAACGTTGGTGTCTATATTAATTGTATTTTAAATTTTTAGGTCACGATACCTCTGTATGGCAAATGGGATGGTGGTTTCGAGTTGGAAATTCCATTGCTGGTATTTCAGCTGCAACCCACTGGTAACCGTGAATTCCAGAAACATTGTATCTGAAAGAAATTTGCAACAAAGTTGATTCTTAACTGGGAAAAGAATAAGTAAGGGTTTCATTTCTCTGCTAAGATTGCCAATTATTAGTTTTACTGAAGTTTGATCTTTATCTTACACTAGCCGGACAGATGCTTCGTACAACGTTGGATTGAAATTTCCAGTCCTATACCATGCGCAATGGCTGTTTGCTGTGACGCCACCATGAGTAAACCAATGACGAACGAGAACAACGGCTGTTTGGCCATCTGATTGAACTAGCTCAATCACGTGATGTGCACGTCACAGCAAACAGCCATTGCGCGTGGTATAGCCTCTCCCGGTGTTTGGTGTTCTTAGGAAAGCAACATTTTAAACTTTGAAAGGAGACAAAATAGTTGAATCCAAGTGAACCTGCCATCATACACCAGTAATCTTTAATGGCCACCACCTTGAAATCAGGCAGCTATTTTAAAATAATCCTTATTATTGTCCGATTTCCTTCATATTAAGAACGTAGGTATTATTTTTTGATACTAATCAAAACAATTAATGTTAGGTCATCACTAGTAATTGCTAAGGGCCGCCATCTTGAAGTGGCCATTTTGAAAGTATGGTTATCGTCCAATTTCCTTCAAATTTAGAATGGAGATGAAATAGTTACCAATTGAACAAATAATTAGCCATCGTCATTAGTAATTGGTAACACCCACTATCTTGCAATAAGGCGGCCAATTATGCCTTTTGTTGCCCGATTTCCTTCAAATAAAAAAAAATTAAACGCGTGAAATAAAAAATAAAAAAGGAAGTCATAGTCCGTCTCTTGGTTGGGTGAATTGTGCGTTTTTTCTTCTTTGCAGTCAGTACCGTCAATTGCTGTATTTATATTCAGCAGCAATTCTACCAAGTAAATCTGATTAATTGTTAATATCGTTTAATTTAGCCTAATTACGATACCTCATTAAAATATCGGTATCGGATCTCGGAATCGGGACCGGCACACTATCGGAGCGATAGGCCGACCCCCATTTATAATAACAATCAATGAACTGCATTTATTATTCATTTAACAATTTTAATCATTAATTAAATCTGTTTTATTACTCATCAAACTCTTTAATTAAAGCTTTGAACTCGTTAACATAAACGTTAACGTCGTCCTTTAGCTTGTCAGGCTCCAGAATACAACACACCCGGTACTAGTTAGCGCCACAACAACAGCGCCAGTCTAGTACACTCTTGGCTTCAGTCTAGCTTAGCTATCCAGATTCACTGTAAGAGTCAGTGGTCGGCCTGACCAATCAGGTCATTTGAGCCCTCAAATTGTGGTGATAACTTCTCATCCAGAGACCACCTCTGGGTATAAAAGAAAGGGCTGAAGCCCTGTTTCTTCACTCTGTGATTTTCCTAAGAGCTCAAAATCCGCCTGCGCTATGCCAGTCTGACCCCTGATGTTCCTCCAGCTTCACTTCAACTAAAGTTAAGTAACCAACCCTTCCACACTGTGGACTTAGAATTATATTGATTTGGACTTAGTCATTTGACAAGTGATGTGGACTTAGCCAGTTCTATTAAGGATCCTTCAATAAGAAGGCAGCCCTAAATTAGGAAGTGCTCTCGGAACTAAAGGGGAGGGAATTACTAAATAATTGCCCATGAATAAATCCTTTCGACTTTAACAGAAAGTCCTTGCCTTGACTGAATTACTTGTGCATGCCTGATCTTGTGTTTCCAGCCTAGATTTATAGCTGCTAATGAATTAAGTGATCGTAAGAGACTACTGTCTTTTACAGGGAAACTTCCCCGTAAAGTTAGCCAGAATAACCCTTTGGGACTTTACGTCGAAGTTTACATAATAAACAAAAACGGAACGTTAAATGTTACGAGCAAGGGTCTAAAAGTGAAATCCTAGAATCACAATCTTTGAGAGTCAGGGTCTAAGTGTAAAATTTTGTCAGTAAGAGGCTGAGAAGTGTTGTTATACCCTTACTACCCACCGATGGCAGTTTTCGTCCTGCGGTATAGGGAAGCAATAAATACATTTTGACGATAACACTAAGAGATCTTCCTATAAATATCCATGTGATGATCCAGTTGTAGTGAGGAGTACGTTTCCTGCTTTGCTTTAGGTTTAAAAGTTGAAAAGTATGCATGGTTGTGATCAATTATCCTAATTCTACGAAATTCGTATTCGTATTGTCCGTTCCTTCTGCGTTTTGACTTTTAGACCCTTACTCTTAACAGTTAATGTTTTGTTTTTCTTTATTAAATTATTAACGCTTGAGTTGGCAGTGTTCCCGAAGGGGATACGACAATATGTAAACAGTAAAAATAAGGGGGGAAAAAGAAACTAAGAAATAATTTTGAAATATACTTCCACTTGTTGCCATCTATCCTCATTTCCAAAACTAGCCGTGTCATACACAAAGAACAATCAACGATTTACATTGCACATAAAATACACAACTGTACAAATTGTGCATTTTATGTGCACTGAACTGGCTCTCCAATTTTGATCGTTATAGCTCCTAGCGCTTATGCATTTATCATGACGCAAAGAACAAGTTTGAGCGCTGATCACATGATAGATAACATCGCGAGTGTCAGTGAGAACTCCTGTTCCAACACAAGCCCAGTTTAGGATTGATTGCTAATGCGCAAATTATCGAATTCGTGCATTTAGATATCAGTCCGCCATTTTCTATCACGAAAATGACATCACATTTCTATCATATTTCAAGAGGCAATTCGACATTTTAGCATTTAGATACTTCGAAAAACAATTCGATATTTCGTAAAACAATTCGCATTAGCATTTAGCCATTTCGGAAATAAGTTCTCCATAACGAGCGTGATGCAACTGGCTAATTTTGCATTAAACGTAGTGAGGAAGAAACTATGCTGCTAGCACGTTGGGTAAATGAGTCCTCAGTTACATTTTACTCATATTACTTTGACTACAAAATTATACTCTTCTAGTAATCGTCCGGCTTTTTCAAGCACCGACTGGACAGAGTGAAATTTTCGAGCCAAGTTTTATGACCTGAGGTACGAATTGTTCACACCACTAGTAATGAAATCGAGCAGTATCGGATTGGCTTGACGGGTTTGGTAGAGCCTTACTGGCCACTCAATTCTTATGCTCAATTGTTTGGTACGTAATTTGTATACAAGACAATTCATGCTTGTGTTAGTGCTTACTCGTACAAATACACTATAATACAGAGCCCTTTCCTAAACTCGCTGGAAAGCTCAGTACAGTCACTAAAGGTCACTGGATATATTTACATACAATAATTTAGAAATAATGGCGCTTATCGTCACAGTACAGAGTTCCCAGAAAGTCCCCACGGAAACCCCAAAAAGTTAAAAGAATGTAACAAGTCGCTCGAATATAATTAATAAATATTTATCGGCGGTGTTTAACTTAAAACTTCTCAGCAACACACTTGACAATGCTGTTATAACGGTGAACATACATTGGTAAGTATGTTATCAAAACACTTCTTTCGTAAAACTGGCACCACTTTGCTCATCAACTCATCAACCAATTCCGTTCCGAAACTATTGATGCGTAGGTAGAAGCCGCCGATTTTGGTGCAACCGGCTGTTGAGCTGTTGGTTGGGTTTAGGAAAGTGCTCATAATTGGTGGTCATCGTAGTTGAGTGGTGGTGGTGGCCCCAGGCTCATGGGTGTCTGCAGAAGCTGACCTGAAAGTACCTGCCGAGTCTGTGTTAGCCAGGGCAGTGGAAGACTAGCACCTACCTTCTGGTTTGGCCTATTCTGGATATTAGTCTGACCACTGCTATGAATGGAAGTTTCGCAGTTCGAATTTCTGCATTACCCATCCCCTCATTAGACTTCTTTCTTCTTCTAAACCTTGCGCAATATCTGTTTGCCGTGACGTCACCATGATTTAGCCAATGACGAACGAGAACAACGGCTGTTTGGCCTTCTGATTGGACTAGCCCAGTCACGTGATATGCACGTCACAGCAAACAGCCATGACGTGTGGTATAAATGGTTTAAAACTGAGCTTTTCATCTATAGAGCATTACTAAATTTTCCCCCAAGATTTTTTTGGACAGAAAAACCTTTCTGATATTTTGGCTAGCATAGATTCTCACATATGAAAACAGTCCCAAGATTGGTTTGACGTAGTCAAATAACGCACCTGAATTCCTACCGCAGGAATTACTTAACGTTTTCCACGCAATACATACATACTTGTAGGCCATCCTGTAAATGTAGTATTGAATTGGCGAGCGAATGTTTGAAAAAACAATCTTCGTCCCAGATAGCTGAATCTGCTTCATTTTAAATCGAAATTGGGCTTCTAGCTCTTCTCCCCATTCAGCTTCTGGCACTTGAGGGAAAAGTATCTAATATAATTCACACAAAAATTTAAAAATTTAAACTAATTTGCAGTTGACATGAAAATAAAGCATTTTCAGGAGTGAACTTACGTCAGCTACTATCTCGATATTTGCTTTTCTCATGGCTTTATAGAACACTTCAGACAATTCCGAAGATGCAGACTGAATCACTATCTATAAACAATGGAAAACGTATTGTTTAGACCACGTTTCATTGGAAAGGCATGGAATAGAATCCAAAAACCAAGCCTCCATTTAGAAATTTAATACTGAGGACATATTTTTTGCTCAACACAAATTTTTGCTTTTATTTTGTTTACACGTTTACAACTACGATATTAAGAATGATATGCTACACATTTTGGTACAAGGAGTATTTCTGCCGGCCAAATTGCTATATGACTTTTACAAAATACTTACTAAAACTGTAATAGCTAAAGTGATTTTTTTTAATAGTGTTTCTCACGGTCCTCAAAACTACATAACATTTAGTGTTTTCAAGCGATATCCATTACACGCCCTGCTAAAGGAGCTGACCAGGGTAGATTAAGTAGGTAGTGACGCTTTTCTTCACACGTGTTACAAATTAATACCTGCTTCCACCAACGGCACCAGAATGCAGCACTTGTCTGGTTCTCGTAAGAGGCAAAACTTGAAATAAAAAATGGCGGTATCGTTGCCATGGTAACCATTGTAATGGCGACAATACCTGCAGAAATTGAGGAAATCCTCGTGCGTAGGCAACATACGAAGTTGATGAACTTATTCTGTGTTCGATTCAAACTGTGTATAGTTCGTTACAATAAACGTAAACCACGGATGAAGCTTCAGTCTGAACGGCCGATGAGCAACACTTCTCGGACGTTCTCGGAACACAAAACCATGCGTTATAACGCATGGTTTTGAGTTCCGAGAACGTCCGAGAACTTAGCTCCGTTCGCAACGACAACACGTTTTAAAATTGAATGTTGGATTTAAAAAATAAAGCTTGATCAGCCAGTTCTGATCTCTCTTAAAAAAATTTTTAGTGTCTTAATCTGAATTCTTATACACTTTAAGCGATTAATTTTGTATTCTTATCGTGATCAATTTGTTTTAGAGACGCTAACTAGTTTTGATCCCCCATGATGCTTTGCACTTCCGTTACTTCAGGACAGCGCCCTCTGGTGGTAAATCGCTGAAAGCAGGTACTTCTTTGGTCCAAAGTTTACCATTGTCAGAGAAAGAGTGGCACTACCTAAACATTCTCTTACCCTGGAGCTGACTTTCGAATTTCCTACAATTCCGGAATCAGAATTGCAACAAAAAAAAGTGGAGTAAATTGGTGCACCACCATTCATGAAGAGCAACGTGTAAATTTCCAGAGGGTGAAACTTAACCAAGCCAGTAAATAAATTTCACAGAAACCAGTAAGTGTCTTTAACTCCCACCCTACACACAGGAGAACTCAGTGTTCCTTAACAAACAACAAAAGCATTCGAAGTCGATGGACAAAGGCTGTTAACATTTAACAGGTTTAAACAATGCAAATTATGAATGACACCTTATATTACTCTGGCAATATGTTCCTAAGGATAAGCCGGGCATATTATTTTTTTTCATCTCCAGTTGAATACAACTTTAGTTCAGGTTAACTCGATTAATGAGTTTTTCGCTAAGTACATATATTCCGCTAAGGTTTGTTTAGGTTTAATTGTGTTTAGTGGGTTTTGCACCAAGTGTTGCACATTTTTACTAGCTTTATATTTCAGCTAAGGTTTACTAGATGAAAAACTTGAATTTTCGGTCCAGGTTTTATCTAGTTTAGTAAGTCTGTACTAAGTGTTACACGTTTCAAACTAACCTTTTGTTTTCACAAAGAGCTTAACTTTTGGTTCAGGCTTACATGTGTTTAGTGGCACTTACACATGTTTTACTAGCTTTATATTTCAGCTAAGGTTGATTGGATGTACCAGTTGAATTTTCGGTCCAGGTTTACTCGAGTTTAGCGAGTTTTCTGGTTAAGTGTAGCACATTGTTACTGACCTTATATTTCCACTATATAATATGTGCTGAGTATTGCATATTTTTCACCAGCCTTATATTTCTGCTAAGGTTTATTGGACTCCAAACACATTTACGTATCCAAACACATTTAGTGGTTTGTGCTTAAAATTTGTGCTAAGTATTGCGTATTTTTCTTTACTATCTTTATTAAGTGTGCTAAAGTTTATTTGAGTAACTTTGGAGCATTAAATTATTTCTAAATATATAAATTAAAGAAAACAATATTTCTATATGTATTAAAAGAAAAAAATGGGTTCACGTTCAATCATTCTAACAGGAATGGGTGCAGACTGAGAAGCTAAGCTGCAGCTTAAAAACACCTACTGTATTATACCTAGATCTTAGAAGTACAGTTCGCTCTGGTGTCCTTGTACACATATTGTAGCATATTGAATGTGGACGGGAATAATAATAAAAGTTAATACACAGTTGATGAAGTAGCGAGCTGGATTAAAGGGATAAGTCATTCCCGGTGCTTACGAAATTTCAGATTTGTACGATTTCATTCAAGCTGCGTTAGAGGGAAATGGGCAAGAAAAAGATGCAGTTCATAGAGAACCGAATCCTAATGCGTTAAAAACAAACGTGATTAAGTTTCGTTTTCTGGGGACAAGAGTTAGCAGTCCGTATTGGGATTGCTGCAGTGTATTTATACTAAATCAGGGCAAGGGTAAAATTCTGTCGATATCATGGGGATTAATACGATATTCGTTCACAGGATTATAATTGAATCATCCTACTTTAATGCCGACACTCAACTGTTGCTTTCTATCCTGATGCACATTCGGGTTATAAGATAATTGCTTCACAAAATTTGATTTATCTTCCCATCACAACAGATAAAATTATAACTATGCATATATGGTCAACTTCCAAAGAAGATGAAATTTTGAATCGGAAGGGGAAGATGCTCACTGTCAGACTCCATTTGAGATCGATAAAAATATTATTTATAAAATAAAAGAACATTAACCGCAATAATAGCAGTACAACATTAACAGCAAAAACAGATGTAATCAGAGGTAGAAGATGAGTTTAATAGAAGATTACCTGAATATGAACGAGTCCTTACAGTATGATTTGTTCATGGAAAACTTTTCTTATCATGAGTATAACCTGTCGGCAATAAACTCAATGACTTGAATTCGGAAATCAAAATTATAATAGATAACTAACATTTGTTCTTGCACGTTGCCAACAATCTTTTGATTAAAGGTAAATTGCTCAATATCGAAAACAGTTATTTCACGAATGCTGACATCATCACTATCGTTAACAAAGCTTATATCATTTGGGAGATAAGCTAGTGGACGAATTAATCTATCCGGATTATAGCAGTATCAAGAAAGCTAGTGGACGAATTAATCTGTCCGGATTATGGCAATATCAAGAAAGTTAGTGGACGAATTAATCTATCCGGGTTATGGAAGTATCAAGAAAGCTAGTGGACGAATTAATCTATCCGGGTTATGGCAGTATCAAGAAAGCTAGTGGACGAATTAATCTATCCGGATTATGGCAGTATCAAGAAAGCTAGTGGACGAATTAATCTATCCGGGTTATGGCAGTATCAAGAAAGCTAGTGGACGAATTAATCTATCCGGGTTATGGCAGTATCAAGAAAGCTAGTGCACGAATTAATCTATCCGGGTTATGGCAGTATCAAGAAAGCTAGTGGACGAATTAATCTATCCGGGTTATGGCAGTATCAAAAAAGCTAGTGGACGAAATAATCTATCCGGGTTATGGCAGTATCAACAAAGCTAGTGGACGAATTAATCTGTCCGGGTTATGGCAGTATCAAGAAAGCTAGTGGACGAATTAGTCTATCCGGGTTATGGCGGTATCAAGAAAGCCTTGCTTACATATTGCTCGAGTGATCAAGTGTCGGTGCTAGGTTACTATCTAGTGCCGAATCTGTAGACGCAAATTTATTCAATAATCTCGGCTTTTAATTGCACAATGACACCATAGTGAAGGAGCGGATTTCAAAAGGCAGTTTCTCGTTTGCCATTCCTTTAAAACACGTCTTAGATTTTTTTCGAAAATTACGACAAAATTATGTATGGCAGCAAACACATTATAAATATGTATAGGGCGACCAACGACGACGTGATTATCAAAGCCGCTACTATTGCCAACAGCAACATAGTATTAAGCAGCATATTGTGGCACGTTCCCCACGTTACAGCGTCCAACGAGCAGATACTTCAGGTATTTACCTACATATATGGAAGAACGAACATGGCTTTGGGGTTTAGACATTGGCATTGTAGCAGTTGCAATTGCCTAAGAACACTCGCTTCACCTAGCACGTGCTTTCTACTTTTGCTGTCAAGAAACCCAAACGGGTTAATCTAGCTGTGGCTATGACAGAAAAGACAACCAAATTAAAAATCTTGTTTTTCAATCACTGCAACCTTCAGAATGCTCCCGTGACTTTAAATTCCGAGCATTACCACTTTCTGGACAGAAACGTAAATCATGCTACTGGCAAGGGCTCCATCTTAAACGGCATCGCTAGGGGGTTTAGATGCGCTGTGTATCACATGGAGTATCTGTACGTATATTCCTTCCAGTATAAAAAGAGCTATCCTTTAGTGGTTTTGAATTGCTCCTGACCAGGGAAACACCTAGCTGCACCTCAGATTTCAAATACTGTGTTCATCTACTATAGCAGGTTACATTTAGAGATCGCAAATCATCGTATCCCGAATTTCTACCAAAAGTTGAGGCGGTTGGGGTTAGAACTTGCGTTTTTATGATTAGAACTATGGCGGTGTCTCATCATCTTTGAACCTCTAAATTACGTTCTTCGGAAATGCTTTCGCAACAGTCTGTCTTGGGACGATCTAGAAGTTTCACATCAGCCCCAGACACGTCAGACATCAGCAGAACTGCATTCTCTGAGAAGCTTGCTTTTCTCAACTTAGTACTGCATATCAGAAAAATTGTTGCAACCGAACTCTTCAGCTTTGGTATGGCCAATATACATTCCTTCCCCCCCCCCCCATCCTCACACACAACCAAAGAAGGTGTGATCAACTATAAAAACAATCTAAACTGACTAAATTTGAATGATTTATTTCGTGTTAAAAAAAATTAGAAAAATAAAGCTGCTTGGACCAACTTCAATCTTTCTTTAACCCACATAAGATATACTTTTAAATCTTAAGAGTTCCAAGCATTATTATACAAATTTATTTCGAGACCAAGGTGTAGTGTAATCTTCATTGTCTCACCAGTTCACCCTGCAGAAAAGAAATGTCGCCGCATTGTTATTTTTAACATCAGTGATTAGGCCTATCAGAACTACATTATTTGGCCTAGAATGATTATACTGAGTAGCCCAATTAAACTCCGAGGCTACTGTCTCAATTGTGTATTTTAATTGTACTCAAGGGCAGTGTTAATTTTAAATAAATTCACTTCTTTCATAGCAATACTTTTACTGCCTTCAATTTCTTAACCGTAACCGTTTTAAACCGTTATTCAGTTTTTTCGTTGTTGTAAGTAATGGAAGTATACTTACAATTTTCGTCCAGAACCTATTCACAAACATTGCAGCTAAACAATTATACATGGCTTCTTCATCCCAATTCAAACGAATAAGATGACCCTATAGGGAAAAACAAAAAAAGTTTTAATTAGTCACTGTGGTGGCTTTCTTTATTGAAAACCAATATTTAAATGAAACATAAAATAATGTTGTGGTTGAATTTATATAACAATGTCATTTTGCACGACGTACTAACCCCATCCCCTACCGTCTTGTACCATAGAAGCAGCCAGGTAACACATCTAAACTTCTTTGGTGCTCTGCTGCCCACCTCATCCTGCTGGTATTAGGGTGCTGTTAGCTGTCAGTGGTATTATTCCTAACCAATTTGGCAAACGGCAAAAGTTTCAAAGTTTTCTTTTCGGTAAACTATAGTGTGCGCGGCCTATCTTGAGTTCTCAGCAGAACGAACACATATAATCTATTGTACGTTTTCAGTAGCAGAGTGCCTTGTTGATATCCAAGATGGTTACAAAAACAATGGCGGCCATCGATTAAAGCCACTCCATCCAGGAAGAAGTAGCCGATCACAAAATACTTGCAAGACTCAAGATACACCGCGCACACAAATAGTGAATGTGCTATTTTCGGACATTCTCAAGATTTTGGAAGTGTTCTGCCAACAAATCAAGTATCTGATTACGTGCTGGTTGCAATTACCATTGGGATTATTTTTTAACTGCACGTAGAAATATTAAAAATTCAGTTGTGCGGCTTCTCACAAACTCACAACTTGATGTTAAACAGCACCCAATTTTTTTACGAGCCACGTAAAAGTGTTTACAAAAATATTCATTCAAAATACGATACTTCCCTCAAACTTCATCCCACCCTCCACACACAAGATTTTTTTCCCCCTAAACCTTTATAAATACTTCAATCTTTGAACGTTAATCACTCTTTAAGTTAGCAGGGAATCAAACGTTCAATAGCAACCCAAAAAATAGTTAATTACGAACTGGTCGTTTTCAGGTCGTCAACAGGATACCGAAGTTCCCAGTTAAAAGAGGGAAACTGTAACAACCGAAAAGTCTCGATCGGTCGTAAATTAAATTTATTTATTTATGTATTTACAAAACGAAGCATTTGGCAGTTTCAGACTTGAACAGCAATAAATATGGATGTGAAAACTGCGTTCAATGATTGTAGAGTTTATGTAGAAACAAGACGAAAATAAAATAGAGCTTTTGAATGCACAGAGAAGCAGGTGACAGAAGCGTCAACCCAAGTATGTGATATGCAGATCAGGGGTGGCCTACTTTAATATCTAGAAGTGTAATGCTTTTTTTTTATATCACAATGCTGATTATTAAGTTCAGTACCTATAGTGTACATGGCCTATCTTGAGTTCGCCCCCAGAATGACACAGATAATCAGTTGTATGTTTATGGTAGCAGAGTGCCTTGTTGATATCCACGATGGTTACAAAAACAATGGCGGCCGTCGATTAAAGCTGCTCCGTCCAGGAAGACGTAGCTGTTCATAAAATACCTACAGGACTCAAGATAGGCCGCGTACACAATAATTATATGGAAGCCAAGTTATTTAAAATATATTGTGTTTGCAGTGAATAGTGATTGAAGTTATATTTCTAAACTGCTTTGAGCCATTCCAGGCATTCAAAAAAAAATAATATTCCCGTTTTTTATAGTTTTTCTAGTCGTCTTCTGCCCCCTTGCCGGAGCAGAAGATATCAACTCAGGACTATTTTTTACAGTGGTTAGTCATACGGTAGAACAGTTTTCCCCACTATCCCTATTCCGTTCTATTACTTTATATTTTTTTCGATCTACATGTATAAAATTGTTGTTTAAAGTATATAATTACAAGCCCGAGACACAGCCCACTTAAAGCAGAAGATAGAGGAATGTCTAGACTGTGGTTGTCACAGGTGGATTCAGAACTTTAAAAATTTACCAAAAGCTTTGCGATAGTTAATGACCGAATTTTCTCAGAGCCATTAAAACCAGTGTTTCCGACTCACTGCATTTATCAAAATTGATTACGTGTTGCGTTGTAACACTTTTTCATCAAAGCTTGGACGATAAACTGCTTGGTAGCATCGCAAATTCATTTTTCAAATTCATTCAATTTAATTCATTAAATTCAAATTCATTTTTCAATGACAGACCATTTTGGCATTGATAAAAGACCATTGTACTGCTTGCTTCTAAGTAGTACAAAATATCAAAAACATTAATTGTTTTAATTCTAGTTTTCAATTACCTCTTCGTCATTCTCCCTTCTAATCTCTCGAACTCCAATCAGACTAATTTTATCTTTCATGGCAAGAGGATACATGCTGTAAGTGAGCTCATCGTATGAAAATCCTATGATTGCTTTCGGCATCTCTGACGGCTTTTTCTACAATAAAAAATGCGTGAAGATTCAGAAGGCTGCTGTATTGATTAAGTTTAAGTGGTATGCAAACATCAATGGAAAGATGTGACGTGTCAGCTTTCACGTGCTTACTTTCGTTGCATGCTTAATTATTATGCTTACTTTCGTTGTACATTAATGCTTACTGTACTTACTTTCGTTGTACATTAATTTCTGATTAATTTATCCGAGTAGTCGTTGACTTGGTACAGGCAGAGAATGACGAATGTTATCATCGAGTGTTTATAAGGTTGCTTAACGCCTGTCTCTGGTACCTGCAAGGTGAACTCATGGTATTCGATCACTGCTACACAGTTGGCATGGGCTCAGTGGACTGCATTCAAGGTACAGTACTCGTTAACAGCTAGGCAAAACAGATAATATTCGATACATGCCGAGTCATACCCTCACCGGCCAGCCTCTAGCAGCGTAACGATCTGATGTCAGCTTAATTTTAAACTTGAAAGTCAATTTGACCCAAAACCTTGATCCCGATTTTTCTTCATTTTTTTTAGTCTTCTGTATAGCCGTACCGGCTGAGAAGACTATTGCAACGACTTTGTCCGTCCGTCCGTCCGTCGCTTTTTTCAAATTAGCAATGGTACCAGAAATTGACGACCACTGTTTACAACGTTAGATTCGGTGTCAAAAGTTAGTTAAATAACATGGCTAATTAAAACATCGTTACTTCCTTATAGCTAATAGACTTCTTCGACGTCACTATATAAATTAAATAATATTTGATAAAATCCTAAGATAACACGCAATAAAAAGAAATGGATTTTAGCTTCGTTGAATATATTCTCGTCGCATTGTTGCATGAATTAATAGGCTTACCATAGAATCAAATTCTCCATTAGGCCTATCTGCTACTTACGAAATCAAAACTGCATTAAAAAAATTAGGCCTAAAAAATAAAAATTAGGCTAAAAATCATGATACCACGGTAACGTCAAGTTGCTACGAGTCGCCGTTGGCTTCATCAACAGCGTCTCTCTCGTAACTTAGTTCCCCACTGATCTAAATAGGCTACGTTGCTCATTACGTTGTTAACGCTGTTACTTGTTCCCGAAGGCGCACCGTGTTGCAAATGAATATGCTTACTATCCAATCCAACTCTCCGTTATATAGCTGCTGCTTACGAAATTAAAACTGCTGGTTAAAATTAGGCCTAAAAGCTGACTATTAAGCCTAAAATGTAAAATAGGCCTAAACGCTAACACATTTTTAACCAGCAATTGTGATGGTTACTCTTTTTAGATTAGTATAATGGAGACAGCTGTTGTAGTGCATGACAGAGGTGTGCGCCTCAACATTGGAAGTGGAGGAACTTTACAAAAGACCGGTGCGAATAGGCAGTCGCTGTAGCCGCTTGTTTAACTTGAATCTACAAATAAAGCATAATACGCACACAGCCAGTTTCAAATGAATAGATAAACTAGTTTATAAGATATGGTAAACAAACAGCTGATGACAGACAGGTTGACACCAACACAGACGAGTAGTGCATTTGAACCGCTTCCATTGCTAAAAATGCTTGACTAAAAAAGTGGTACTAAAAAGTAAATATAATATTTCCAGAATGGCAGGAAGTCAAGAAAGCCTATATGTGAAAGCAAACCCTGTCCGTATACTATCGTAAATACCTCATAACTTTCAAAGTCAAATGTTTTATACCACAGGTTCACAATGAATAAGTAAGTTGTTGCAGTCAGGTATGTAAAACCTTTCCTGATTATTGGCAGATTGTTACATCCTACTTGCCGCTTTATACATGCACAGTTTAAAAAAGAACAGCAATAAAAAGCGTGATATGACAAAAAAAAAAAAGAAAACTACAACAATTTTTTTTCTTCAAAGTCGATGTGGTATGCCCAACACAAACACCTAACTATTTAACTTTTGACAATTCTGATGCACCGTTAGCAACATGGGGATGAGAAGGTTTATAATACAGCCAGCACAGTCAGGCTGTAAATTTTGATGTGCCATTTGCAACATAGGGATGAGGAGGTTTATGAAACAGCCAGCCCAGTTAGGCTTGGAAATTCTAGTAGGATATATACAATCACACAAAGGTTTCAAATATGCAACGTCATAGGTATGTAAAGTGTTTAGGCATATAATACATACTGAAAATCTTGGAGAGCTTGTGCACTTAAAATTGACAGTATAATTTGATGTCATCTGCATTATTTCGGTAAAGGGGAGCATTTCGTTAATTCACTCTTTGTATTACACAAACATTTTGTTTAATTTTCACTGAAACCCACCTACTATTGATAGAAAAAGATAATGTTATAGACAATCGAGTCTTTTCATTTGATTTTAGGCTAGTCAATTTACATTTTTACCTAAAAGTAATTGTAATACACGTAAACTTTGCTGCTTCTGCCTCAGAACGACCTGCTCAACAACATATTAGGCGTCAAGAAAAATCTAAGTGGCGGAAGAGGTCTAAAATGGCCATCACCTTGGAAAAATTTCTTCCGGTTATTGTTTTTCGCATATATCTCGTTTCTCATCACTCCTACGGCAAACTTGGATCTAAACAAAATTAAAGTACACAAAACTTCCTACAAAACATGTTCTATTCACTTTTTCTCTTGGAACAATGGTTTGGTTGATATGAAGCATTTGAACTGTTATTATCGCACAAAATAAGTCTTTGTTGTGTTAGCACTCATAATGTTAATGTTAAACATAATACATAATGCACATAATAATGTTATTGTTATGGCATTATGACACATACCACTGTTCCAGACATCATTCGCTGGATGTTTGTTCTCATTTGACGGAAAGGAACTTTGTTTTACTGATTGGTTTCAATCAGTAACAGTTATCGATGTAACGGTTGCTATCCTCTATCACCCAATTTCACGATCTCAGTCTTTTACCACTCGAAAACGACGTCACTGCAACAATGGTTTAGGACTGAGATCAAAATCGGATATAACGCCTGCTCTTGGGTATCACGCCTGGATATCACACCTGCCTATGAATTAAAGAACATCATGCTTGCTCCAGATGTTAAAAAAGACGTTGCAGCCTGGATAAAAATTAAGATCAGCACCATAAAGAGCTAGTTTTGCTTACGCGAGAAACAAAGGTTTTCGTTTTATTTATTTAATTTTCTTGTAGCACGAAAACAGTATGACACTGAACTGCAAAGGTTATTTGCGATTTAAATTACAAGCGACGTCACATGCCTCGATTACAATTGAGAACAGATTCTGTTTTCCTCGTCAGTCTGAACAGAGTAAACTTTTGTTGGTGGGTAGCTCTCACCCAGCCCGACTCCCCTTGACACACTACACCTTTCCTCTTTCTCTGCCCGCTACTCCGCAAAAATCTTGACAAATGCTATAGACATTCTGACACAAACGTCTGTCATGGTTTTCATTATTTTTAATTTATTTATTAAATGTGGAGCTTTTCAACTTGAATTAAACCTAAGCCAAAATTATTACACATTGAGTATACGTTTATTTATCACTAATCGAGCCCATTTGGCTCTCCGTCATATAATTACACGTTTATTGTCTTACCGCATAACTGTTCCAGATTCCGAAAGCACCCATCATCGCACAACGAACGAATACCCAGTTAGCCAACAAAGGTTCTTTGCTTTTATTTCTGCATTGTTACTCGATTCCGAAGTGCCCTATCACCGTTCATACCGCGGAAACTCAACGCCGAATAGCCTCTTCAAACAACTTCTCCTAAAAAAAATTTTAAGAGAAGTTGGCTGTAGGGGCTGTTCGTCGTTGAGTTTCCGCGATATAAACGGTGATGGAGCACTTCAGAATCGAGTTGCAACCAATGAACACGAACACAGAGCCTTTCACTAAGGAAGGAATAACAATGCTGGCAACAATGGCAGGTTTGTCGCATTGTCGACCTTCTGATCAAAAGAACGTCAGCACGATTCATTCTTTGTTGTGTGTGTGCTGTGCTATCGTTGTCGGACTGAGATCGCGAAATTGGGTGATAAATAGGTTATCGGCCACTTTCCTCGGACAGATACAACAATGGCTCGGCCC
>JAHWFP010222552.1:967-13508 GCA_023313725.1 Lithobius niger | reverse complement strand
CGCTTCGTTTAATGATCAGCTCGGGTCGAAAAAAGTTGATCGGCCCAGTCTAATATTTTGTCATGTAAAGGTAAAACCCCAATGCAGCCGAAATTCAAATTGTAGAAAATGTAAGGGGAAGGTGCATGGATAAAGGAAATTAAAAAGTAAAAGAATAAGTGTCCACCATTCATAGTGAGAAAGATGCATTAATAACGTTTTCATGATACTCTCCAGCTATAAGTAGCTAGCCTTTTCTTGGTTGAATAATATCACTACTTTCAAAGACCGACCCTTTTTGGCCAAACAGCCAAACAGCAAAGACAGATGAGCCCGCTCCATTATACCGACACTGGAAGTGTCGACGGTCCTCTAGTTATTAATTTATAATTATTAATGTGTTTCAAAGTAACAAATAAAGTTTATTTTGAAACCGTAAGAAAGAAATTGAGTATCCTCCTTCAATGTATCCCCCCCTTTCCCGCACAATATTTTTCAACATTCCCATCACGTTAAATCACTACCGTAACTATGTTTTGTGCTGAAATGATAGTATTGATGCGTGATGGTAATGACGAGCTGACAAATTCATCTACGTTCGATTTAAATCACCAAATAAATTTTATGTCTAACGCTAGTTTCGGCTACGACTTTTTTCTCCAACAACAAAAATCGCGCGTTATAGGCTTAAGAAATCCATTGGCTTCACTAAGACGACCTTCTTTTTTCCCTCCAGTGCCCCTTGCAGCTAACCCAGTTACCGGCTCTACCATAGAGTTATATACAATAATACTACGTTATGTCACTGCCCTATTGAACATGTACGTTGGGGTGGACTGAAAAAATTAAATTTTCGAAATTCAAAATGTAATAGTGTGGAAAAGTTGACGTTAGCAACACTACCACACACAAAAAAAATTCATCACTCTGAGGTGATGTCTTGGGTTGCCCCAAGTGCCTTGAAGTTTAACATTGTACGTCAATGGGCAGAACGGCGAAAAAGGCAAAATTGTTGATTTGATTGGTTTAAAATTTATTTTTATCAATATCTCATTTGATATTCTCAGAAACCATCACGTAAACAATGGAATAATTAAAAGGGAATTTAATTTTTGTTCAAAACTAAGGGTAAAATTTAACATCAAATATAGGCAAAAATAGCCATTACTGCCTGTTTTGGCCCATAACCTCATTATCAAATTTCTGGGGGAAAAAAATAAAAATCCTTGAAATTGTGGTTACCTTTCATGATTTCTGGTATTATCAAACGAGATAATGTTAAAATTAAATTTTAAAACAATCAAAACATCATTTTTGTCTTTTTCACCATTCTGCCTATTGACATACAATGTTAAACTTCAAGGCTCTTGTGGCAACCGAAGACGAGACTTCAGAAGAATGAATTTTCGTGTGTGTCGTAGTGATGCCAAAAAGCAACTTTTCTGTACAATTACATTTTGAATTTTGAAAATTTAATATTTTGAGCCCACCCCAACGTACATGTTCAGTAGGGCAGTGGCATAACGTAGTAGTATTGTGTATAACTCTATGGTAGAGCCAGTTACTGGGTTAGCTGCAAGGGGCACTGGAGGGGGGGGGGAAGTCGTCTTACTGAAGCCAATGCTATTAGACTGAATTTCTTAAGCCTGTAACGCGCGATTTTTGTTGTTGGAGAAAACAACGTTTTTTAAGCCTAAAAGAGCCGCTCTCAAGGCACTGTCTTGACTAGAAGTGCCGTTGTTTTCCCTTACATTTTAATCTAGTGCACCTTGTAGATATGCCCTTCAGATGCTATCTCGTAGCCAATATGACGTCACTTGCCGCTGCTCTACACAAAACTTAAAATAATTTTTTGTTTATAGGCTCATGTAACTATTTCGTGCAAGGCATGGTAATGATGGTTCTTATTTATACCTACCTAATTCTAGGCTTTTGTTGCTTTTCCTACACGAAACGATGAGTTAGTGCTGCTGAACTATAGAGCAGCGTCAAGTGACGTCATACTGGCTGCGAGACACCATTTGGAGGTAATAGCTACAAGGTGCACTAGATTAAAATGTAAGGGGAAACAAAGGCACTTCTAGTCAAGACAGTGCTTTGAGAGCGGATTTCTTAGGCTTAAAAGAACGTTGTTTTCTCCAGCAACAAAAATCGCGCGTGATAGGCTTAAGAAATCCAGTCTAATAGCATTGGCTTCAATAAGACGAACTTCTTTTCTCCCTCCAGTGCTCCTTGCAGATAACCCAGTTACTGGCTCCACCATAGAGTTATACACAATAATACTACGTCGTGTCATTGCTCTATTGCATGGTCTATGGTAAATACTCTAGCGATGACTTGGACAATTAATATGAGCTTTACGGTAATGATGGTAGAGGTTGGGGACAGGAATTAAAAGGCAAATTAAAACAAAACAAAAACAGGACTACAAGTAGCGAAATAGCAACAGATTTTAAATATTCAATACTTTTTGAATTTTTTGAGACAATTTTACGTATTGAATCTTGTTTGCAAGTTAAGTCTCGTCGGTGTGGGGACGCGTTATGGCAATGATAATGATTTTCGTCATTAAAGCATAACTGACTGGTTATCTCAGTTTATTTTAGCTGTGAATATCGTCCGTATATGTTCTGTAAGTGTCGCTCACCATTTGTTTTTCATCAACAATCATTTTTTAACAATCGGATGATCTACTATTACTTGGTGGCGACACACTAGCGTATGTCTAAATTTGACTGAAAAAAATGAGGAAAAAGATAATCGTCGCATATCGTGAACAGGGTGATGGCCAGAGAGGAGACGAATTGTCTGAAGAAAACAGAATAAAATATTTTAACTAGAGGAAGCCCGTGCTACGCACGGCTGGTCTTGGATCTACCTTTTTTCACACTGGCACGGTTTGGTTGCTCACGTGTACGTCCATGTTTCACCGAATTAAGTTTCTTCAATCCCAATTTTGTGCTCACTGAGCAACAAACGCTTTCATCGAATTAAGTTTGTTCAATCCAATGTTTGCGCACACTGGCTAACAAGCGCTTATTTTCGTTCGCTTCGCTCACTCAGTCAGCGCATAACGTGATGCAAGTCAGTGGATGCACCGTTTGAAAAATTGGGACGTCGATGCCTTTTCCACCATCGTTGCCTGAAAAAAATTGCGCTGGCTAATTATGTTGTATTGCTTGCTGAAGTCCGTTGTACAGACGGATGGTGTTGAAATCTTTAGCCTGGCTGCTTTGAGATTTTTGTTTTCTGGGAGAGGCAGAAAGCAAATCGCTCGGGCCAATAATGCCTCCTTATTGTTTTGTTTTCACTTGGACAGGTCTTATTGTTGCCGGCCACTCTGCAAGATAGTTAAGCAGCATTGGGCCCGATTGGCACTTGGGTGGGTGACCTCCTGAGAATCCATTTCGGGTGTTGCAGACAGGGCCCTTAGGACTTCGTCAGGCAGATGACAGGGTGCGGTTAACGCTCGCTAAAGCCCTTTCACCCTTTTTTGCAAGATAGTAATGATAAACCTCGTGCTCCGCAGTAAGTTTTGGTGTGCAATTTGAAACAATTCAGCTGAGTTCTGAAAGCCCGCTTTTACGAAATAAGTAAGCCATTCCATCGTGTTTAGGTGGCTTAGTTTGATTCGAAACTACATGCCTTCAGTTGAAACACGAATTCTTTCATTTTACCCATCAACAATCAACGGTTTAGAGGAAATTGTTAGTCACCGTAGCAAAGACATAACACGTGCAAAAAGAATGAAAAGCGATCAAAGTGATTGTTTACTTATACTTATTTCAACGACCTTATTATGTAGATAATAGGAGATTGTATGACGTGTGTATGGCTATGCACGTATATGATTCTTGTTAATTCCAACATTGTTAAAAATATAATGCTGAATAATCTAAGCATCTACGAAACAAAGCTGTTGTGTATTACGATTTCGGTGTTTAGGTGTAAAATATTTTTTAGTCGGGCACTTATTTAATCTGTATTGTATTGAAACCTGGCGTAATAACACATTAAATAACTGCAGTTTCTTTTTTAAATATTTGCAGTGTTTATCATTTTAGTGATTGCAATGGTTGATGACAGCAGTAAGGTTTCACGTGGCCTTAACGTTTCAGCATTGTTGTGGTACCCGAAACGTTACAGGAAAGCTTGTTCGTGTTCCTTTGTTGTTTTGGTTTTGGTACAGACCTTAACATCCAACGAGTTCTTTTACTATTGGTTACTCTGATTTACTCTGATTTTACTCTGATTTACTATTGGTTAGAAAGAGAGGTATTATCCTGCTTTGACATGCGAAATAAATCGTCAATAGTTAACAGTTATGGAGTAATATTTAGGAAGTAAAGGCCGTTGGCAACCATACGTTTGTCGAAATTTCCCTCCTTGCGACATGCGCCAATACAAGTTTTTTCCCCTCAAAACTGTCAATCCTTAGCTGAAAACCAATAATTTCTGTCAAAATTTTAAGCGGAAAAATTATCAGTTTCCGTCCCGCCTCTACATCTTTTAGGTGGACGGAAATTCGCATATAAGTTGGTTACAAAAATATTTGATGTATTTATTGGTTGTTAGTGGCATCTAAGGTAAGTGTAGAACAGAATCAATCGTCGTCCTATACCTTCAGCCCTTATGTTATATACTTTGTGTTTGTAACAGCTTACTCGGTAAGATATCACTTCTTTTTAGTAGTTAGTGTGTCAGTTTATGGTTGCTAAAGGATAACCGCTAGAAGTGAGGTCTACTTTTTAGAGCCCGTTCTACGAACGGTCAAACCGATGGAAATCATGTTAACTAAGCAACACCCCGCCTGCCCTGTCTGTGGGCTGTGAGAGCTCAAGCGTCCGACGGCCTTAGCTAGCCACTACAACTGTCGGCCAGCTAAGGCCGTCAGACGCTTGAGCTACTAACAGCCTACAGAGCTATCTCAATGGGCTACGAGTCGAAATCGATGACTGCCATCTGTAGGCATTAATTTCTGCGCGTTCCAGCAAAACAATGGCGGCCTCCGTGTCGTGTTTTGGTGATGCAATAATTAAATTGTTTTATCGGACGTACGTATCGTTTTCTTACCGCAATTCTTGTGTTTAGTTATTGTGTAAATGATCCAAAAGTAAAGCAGGCATGTCAAAATGGATGTAATTGCCCTTTAAAATGTTGCAAACAGACAGCCGAATGCAGGCAAAACTGCCCAAGGCAAACTATTCGAACAGGTTATTTAAAAAGGAGAATTTTAAAAAATGTAAAAAAAATTAGAAGAGGAGAATGACCTCTTTGTGCTGAAAGCACAAGAAGAAGTACAAAGAGGTCACTCTCTACTTTAAAATTAAAAAAAAAAATTTACATTTTTTAATTATTCTTTTAAAAAAAGGCAGTTTTGCCTGCAATTGGCTGTCTGTCTGCACCTTTATGCAATTTTAAGTGTATTTTTGTTTTTCTTCCCTTGATGATTACCTGGAGTCAGCCCGAAACGTCGGGTAGTGTTGACTTTACATGTGCGTTTTGGGCTTCTCTTATTCAGTATAAAGCTTATGTAAGGCATTACCGTGTCGTACACCAGAATCTGCCACATCATTCTGCAGTTGAAAGTAAGGCCTCGTCACCTACTTACAAGGACAAACATAAATATTTCCCATCTTTACTTTCCGAACAAACGCCGTTACATTCGGAAACTCCAACAAAACGTTGACGAACATGTCACTAGGTTGGCGTTAACAGCTGTTGCCTTGGCAGTTGTGTATTTCAACTGTATAATTATTTCATCGCTTTAACTGGAACACGAATGGTGTCATATACCATTTCGTTAAAACAATTATTTGGAAGCACCGATCGCGTGTTTCGGCACGTCAAGCGTCATAACTCGTGGAATACGGTTTACAAATTCCTACAGAAAGTCTTTGGGTCATCCACTTTTCAAAATGGATTCGTCACAATGGTTGGACTAACACTAAAAGGATAAGCCCTGCCGCTAAATTTTACGCGTACACATCGAGGAACATTTGTTCGTTTTTCGGCTGGAAGGTACGTCTCTTTAAGGCGTCAAGGCTGGGAAGCAAGTAGAAGTCTCTCACTCCTGTTCAGGCTGTCTAGATTCAGTCACCCATGAACGGAATCGGAATAAACACGCTGTTGGGGAGTTGGGGAGGGTGAGGGGGTGAAAGAAGGGGGAAGTGCCAAAGCCTATACTTTGTGTACCTTTGCTAGTATCGAGTAAATAAATCTGATGACTTTTAAGGTTGAGCAACGTTGTAAAAGGTTAGGCCTATTACTATCATCACTTTAATACCATCATTTTGCCTAATTTTTGTCACTCATTTTCATGGTATATTGACAGTGCAATCCTGTTTCATGTCGAACTTTGCGTTTGTATTTAAACCAATGTGAAAAAATATGTCTAGTAGACATTTCATTTGGTGTGCTGCTGGGATTTTTTAATCAGTTCACTCTCCCCCTCCCCCCCCCACTCCCAAAGAGCAAAAGAGTGGAAGAACCCATTAAGTTTATCCACTTCATAAGTCTTATCCACTTCTTCAAGTCTTTGGATCACCCAACTATAAACTTGAAAAGAAGGGGCACGGCCTAAATTTCACAGATGCAAACCTATTTACGTTGCCTTTTGACTTATATGTCAGACTGCCTGAGCGGGGAATCGAACCCAGGGTCCTACCGCTGAGCCAGACTGACACGGCCTTTGTATATATGCACGTGATAAATGCTGCCTATGGACGTTTCCTTTTAAAGGCCGTGTCAGTCTGGCTCAGCGGTAGAACCTTGGCCTTTGATTTCAAAGGTCCTGGGTTCGATTCCCCGCTCAGGCAGTCTGACATACAAGTCCAAAAGGCAACGTAAATAGGTTTGCATCTGCTTTCTGGTTTTTCCTTGTGAGCCTTTGCCTTCCCCGTCCTTTGCCTAAATTTCAGTGAGGAATCCCTGTGGAGTTCTTGCTTCACTGATCCTGAAGAAGTTCGTGTTTCTTTATTTGCCATGTCGCCTTTGCTTTGACGCTTTAGCGGTTTTGTACGTTAATAATTCTTCGGCTGCAGATCATGAAAAATCGTGTTGTAACTTTAGAAAAAGCTTGATTCTTTTTGAGGAATATCCGGGAATCTCAAACAAAATGAACATCAACAGCCGAATGGTCAACGTCGTGGCCTCCAAATCAACAGGACGTCGGCTTGAATTTCCCTACCGACTAATGTAAACAAGGGACTTCAGAAAAGAGTGCCAGAGCTTTAAGGTCTGATTGTGTGCTCCGTCTAGAGTTTGCTGGCCTCTGACTGGCAAATATCATAACATCTGCTATATTAATACCGCAACCGCTCAAGGATCGGCGTCAGCGGCAGCAGCAATAATTAAATAGCAACAATTAAATTTTTTTTCTTCATTTATTTATTTATTTATTTTATTTATTCATACTATGAGAGCTCTATAGCGCTGGGATGTCTTTGCTACGGTGCATAACAATTCTTGGTTCACGTATTATGGATTTCAAACTTTGGTCTAAAACGGTTCACTGGATGGATAAATGAAAGACGCCATGTTACAGCTAAACATTTAGTCTTAAACCAACTAAGCTACGATTTTAATTTCGAGGCCTATTGACGTTGAAATTGTTAGCAATTAACGATAAAATAGTTTATTTGTTTCGTAGATGCAGGCTTTCTGAGCTGAGCTGAATTGTCTCAAAGTAAGCATCAACAATCATGGCGCGCGCGATCGTGGACCCTCGGTATATGAACAACGATTACAATTGCAACAATGCAACAGTGTCGACGTTATGACTTTCGTTCAGGAGCGTACTTAACTTGCTTACTGAATGCTGGCTTTCTCTGTGATTTGGAGGGTTTTTTTTTAGATTTCAATCAAACTTCGTTGTCACTTTTCCGGGCTACACCAAAATATCCGTGGCAATGCTTCGACTTTTCCGCCCAAGGATGGATGAGAAGGGGAAGAAAAGGAGTGAAGGGTACGGGAGAGGAAGGCGATCCTCTCAGGGGAAAAGGCGTAAGTTGGGGGGGGGGGGGGGATATATTAAAACCAAAGACCAGACATCTAGGGTGCGGGGGATTATGGGGGACGGAATGGGGTAAAGGTAAACGGGAAGAATTTGACAGCGCCAGTTACTTTCTAAGACGACAAAACACCGGGAGACGCTAAGTTCGGGAAATTCAACGTGCAGCATGCACGGGTCTAGCAAGTTTTTTTTTTTAATATATAAACTAGCTGGCACACTACCACCTTTAAAAAATCCTGTACCCGCCCTTTGTTAGGAAGAAATACTGTGCGATTTTTTTTTCTTCGCTTTTACGTATTTTGATACAATTATAAATGTATTGCGGGATTAACTACAGTCATGTTATTATAAACACACAAGAGGTTTGTTTATCATCTTAATGTTGTGTGTCTCTCTGTACACTGCAGTCCACTCCTCACATCAGTATTATCATATTAAAACCTAAAACTTGTAAAAGGGTCCGCCAAGTTCCGAATGGTTCGGCCCTTCAAAGGAGTTAGACCAACACACCAAAACATTCGCCAAGTTAATCGCACCGCTTACTAGTTCGAAGGTTAAATGATAACTAGAACATCGCTAATTTCGGTCGCAATGTTCAAGTTTTCATTTAACGTCCAAAGTATTATTCGGTGCGATTAAATTGGCGAATGTTTTGGTGTGTTGATATCACTCCTTTGAAGGGCCGAACCATTCGGAACTTGGCGGCGCCTTTTACCAGTTTTGGGTTTAAATATGATATCAGTTATTTTTTTTTAATTGTGTATTAAACTCAACTCCACTACCGTGCAGATGTGTACTATAAAGTGCCACGTCAACAAGAAATTGGTTTTCAACACTTTGCTACTACCTTTTGCCTATAGGCCGAACCATTCTCAACTTAGTCACCTCTTTATAGGTTTTTGGTTTGGTTTTAATTTTGTTGTAATTTGTTTTATTTAGTTAGTTTTGGTGTGCTTATATCACTTCTTTAAACGGCCGAACCACTCTCAATTTGGTTACCTCTTTTCCAGTTTTTGGCTTTGTTTATTTTGCTTTGTTTTTACAATTTGTTTATTTTTCGTGAATTGGACGTGAATACAATTTCTTTGGTAACGTTGTTTAGATTTATCGTGATACACTATAGTGTCTTTCTAGGCACGCACGTCAATATACACGTTGTCATTGTCCGAACTTTGGCCCTCCAATGAGAGACGATGCCGACAATACTTACGATGGTTATAACAATATTTTCGTACTTATACGCCATCCCCGTTACAACCCCCGGCTCCAAACCATAAAAGGTATGCAGTTCGTATTGTACTGCACCCATTCGTCGAATTTCATAGCTGGGAGCCTTCCGATTATCTCGGTATCGGTGAATAATCACCCTATGGGATGTAACATGGGGATGAGCGGACTAGAATTAGCTAGCTAGCTAGTTACACATTTGCAACGTTATTGAGGGTCAGATTTTGCATTGAAAGCAGCTTAGCTGGCATTCCTACAAGAGTTAATTTTGGTCAGGTGGGTCATTTCTCTCGATTTCAACACAATTTAAGCATTTGTACCGCATTATTATTTTTATCCAAGTACCTAAAAAGTGACCAACTATGCTTCAGGATATAAGACACTGACGCAATGGCGTCGCGCTACAATGGTTTACAACCTCGACAATTGAATTGATGTGATGTTTATTGTGATGTTTGTTGCCTAACTTGGCGCGACACACTAGCGTGTGTCTACATTTATCTACACCTTCTAACACCTGATCTCGAAGTCCCGATTTCCACAAGTCCCGCGTAAGTAAAGTAACAGTCATTCCAACAATAATTTTAAACTACAACAATCACTTTAAGTATAGGTTATTACCCGGCTTTCCGAGTACTGAGATTAACAATGTCGAGGCCTCGCAGGGGCCGAGCCATTGTTGAGCTGACGAGAAAGCGGGTAATAACCAGTTTATCACCCAGTCGCGTAACAATTAAAAAGCGCGCATTCACCGTCATTGTTATTGCAACATCGTCGTTGTTCGCTGAACGGGAAAATCGGCAATAGGATTCGTTTTTTGTGCAAACATTGTTGCACGCACAGTCGCAATGTCAAGCTTTCTGAGCAAAAGAACGCCAGCACGATTCATTCTTTGTTGTGTGCGTGCTGGCCCTTTGTCGATCTCAGTATTCCAGGGCCGGGATGTAAAATCCCATGCCTCCAGGCCTGAGATGAAGGAATCAAGTTTGTTACATTGTTACAAGCATTGTCGTATAGTAATGAGATCATCCAAACTGGGTGATAAACCAGCGGTGCAGGCTCATCATTGCTACGTTGCAAAGTGGCCGGTAACAATAAGACCGCTGTAAACAATGAAACTTTTTGTTACCACACCATAATATTAGTTGCCAGCGACAAAGAATTGTTTGAACGATGCTGGACGATTAAAATTAAAAATAGGATAAACATTCAAAATGCGCAAAAATACGCAGCCGAGTTCGCTCGCTCAACCAGCGTTTATTACCCAGGAAAAAATAATTGTTTAAACGAAACATAAACCGTTTGCAACATGGGGATAAAGGAAGTGTGGGTATGACAGCTATATAGCGTAGCTCGCTTGGAAATTCGAGTACTTCTAAATTTTCAGATTTCTTTTACCAAAGATAAAAATCAAACTGCCGAGCAGTACTTCAAAGGTAACAGGTAACTTACCCGTAACAATTGGCATTCCAGGCAGTTATATCTTTGACAACAGCGGCAGCCAGGTATTATAGCGCACAAGCAGCAAAGTTCACTGAAATTCACACAAAGCTTCAGTCTTAAATTAGGTAACAGTCAAGTGACACAAACAATAACTTTAAATATTAAAAGCGTAGCAGTGCCATGGGTCAATGAATTTCAAACACCCATCTGTCTCAGACAGAAGTGATATCGCGTTTAGTTGGTTAGGTTACGATATTCATCCCATATCTGGTTAGGTAAGACAGCGGGGGAGATGGAGTTAAAAGTCTAGGGGAGATTTTGCTCGAGGTCCCGGGTTCATTGCGGGGTTTTAAGGCCGCCTTGAACTCGAAAAGTACACAAATTACAGCAATAGGCGCAATAATCAAAACACCTCACTTCAATGCCAAAAAAAAAAGATGCACCCATGAAAGTTGTGTCTTAGGTTTTATTTGATAAGAAGAGGGGGGGGGATTATAGCAATTAATGGTGTACAATTAAGGATTCTAAGCAAAATTTTACGCCTGCCAGCAATTGCTGTTCCTGGCCGGAACAAACGATTAAATTTTGTTCTAAAGTTCGGGCCTCACGTGACGGAATTCAAGCACCACTAGGGGAATCATCACGCTACGGGACATTATGAGTTTAGTTGTGCACGAAACCATCAACAAGCATAAACGACACTATAGAGACCTCACGCAACGGATTGAAGCTTGGGAAAAGTCCTCTCGTGACGAAAGAAATGAAAACCTCAATAACGGGCCTGGGTTAACATCACGCAACAGGTTACAGATTTTCAAACAATGTTAACAGGCATCTCGCAACGGACATTAGTGAGTAACCCAAAAGAGCAATTCGCATCGCGCAACGGTTTAATTGCTACGACGGAAAGTCAACAACCAAAAAATCCCAAGAATCAGCTTGCCTCACAGAGCAGAATTATTCTATAATGAGGTTAAAGGCAAACATGGTTACGTATTTGACCCAAAATAATCCAAACCCTAGGAAAGCGTCAAACTAAAAACTTTGACGAATCGGTATCCGTAGAAAAACAAATTAGTGCACTCATTACGCGAATAAGTCACGCTATTCAACGATATTCAATTACCTTTGTCCGAAGGCTTCCATGGTGTGATGCAGGCTTGGTATTACCACTGGAACCGAGCGACAGTCGAGTTGGGAATCGCAGGCCCAACTACGGTTAAAATTGGTTAAAACATTAGTAAAATTACATCGTTAAAATACCCGGCGACTACATTGGCAAGCCAGCAGCCAGCAACGCCACACTTGCGAAGCTCGGACGACAGGACAGCACGACAAGGTTACAAAAGGTCGGGGTTATAAAGGGGAATTGAAATTAGCATATCAGGTGACAGGACTTGGATCAACATCACCTGAGATGCTTCAAAAACAAACAAATCAAGATTAAGTTTTAATTAATTTAGTAAACGCCAAAACAAATAAACAACCGAGTTTCAATAAAGTAAGTACTAAATTTTATTTAAGGTTTTGTAATTTTTAGGAAACGTCATAATCGATGGCAAAAGGACGACGCAGGTAAGTGACGTAATGATCGCGAGCAAGAGAAGTTAATTCAAGATCATAAAATGACGTCATAAAGAACGACGGAAAAGAAAAACACTAGCGAGTTAATGACGTAAGGACGCGAGCGTGCAGAAATTGAATTCAGGGTCAACTGTGACATCGGACCAAGGAGCAGACAAGCGACTCAGCCGCCGATAGGCGCAATATCGGGCAGAACGAGAAGTACGATAGTGAGGGGACGGAAAGTCAACAAAAACGGGCCATAACCCCATTCAACGAAGATGAGGTGAGGTTCGCGGGGGGGGGGGGGGGGGG
>JAHWFP010222545.1:0-13530 GCA_023313725.1 Lithobius niger | reverse complement strand
CGTAAGTGTGGAAGCCAAGACAACCTGGAATCGAACACCAGACCCAGGAAACGTGCCTGTGGGACAACAGGAATTTGTGCCTGTCCCAAGTACAGGCAAGGATCCGGGTGCAGTGTTCGTTGGCGGCAAAAGTGGATGCACACAGTCTTGTCCGGAGAAAACCGGAAACCATTACTTACCGCCCAGGTCTGGACTTTGTTAATTGCCAGCTGTAGCTGCCGCTCGCAGGTCTGCATGCGAGCTGCCCGAAAGCGCAGGCCGAAGTCATCGACAAACAATGACTGGGGAACAGCAGCTTGCTGAGCAATGGGGTTGATCCCTATAGCAAACAAGACGACACTAAGAACACCTCCTTGAGGCACACCATTCTCCAAGACAAACGGGCGGGAAAGAGTCGCCCCGACACGAACGCGAAAAGAACGGCCTGAGAGGTAAGCAGAAAGCAACAGTGGCATCTGTCCCCTCAAGCCATAGTTATAGATATTACGGAGAATCCCATAACGCCACGTCGTATCATACGCCTTCTCCAAGTCAAAGAAAACCTGAACCAGATGATGACGCAGGCGAAAAGCCTCCCTCACATCTGATTCAAGGGCAACTAGATGATCGATAGTTGACCGAAACCGTCGAAAGCCACACTGGGACACAGATAAGAATCCCCGTGATTCCAACACCCACACCCACACCACCCGCTCACTGACGATAACTGGAAGGAGAAGTAGGGTCTTTGCCCGGTTTTACAATCGGGATGACCACTGCTGTCTTCCACGCTGCTGGAATAGAGCCCTCTGCCCACACACGGTTGAACATCCCCAGCAAGAACTGCTGGGAGGCAAGGGTCAGATGTTTCAACAGTTGATAGTGAACATCATCAGGCCCCGGGGCGGAGTCATGCGACTTGGAAAGCTGAAACAAATTCCTGCCACGTAAATGGTAAATTGTACTCCTCTAGCCCATCGGAGCGAAAGTCAAGAAAGCGAGCCTCTTCTCTACGCTTAATCCCGAGGAAACCAGGATCATAATGGTCATCACTCGAGACCCGCGCAAATGCAGACGCAAGACAATTGGCGATATCTGGCACCGAAGAGATCACGGTATTCGCCACCTTCAGCTGTGAAACCGGGGAAGGCACGCTCCTCCCCGAGATCTGGCGCACCTTCCGCCACACCTGCTGAGAAGGCGTGGAGCGCGTGATCGACGAAACATAAGCTGCCCACGAAGCATGTCTAGCCTCACGGATGACATACCTGGCACGGGCACGACAGCGCTTAAACGCTACAAAGTTGCCAGTAGTCGGGCTGACCGTGAATGCACGCAACGCTCGCCGGCGGGCCTGAATGGCCTGCCCGCAAGCAGGCGTCCACCACGGAACAGGAACCCGCCGCGGCTGTGTGGACGTACGCGGGATAGTAGCATGAGCAGCAACAAGGACCACATCAGTGAAATGAGTGAAAAGTTCATCCACATCAGAAAAGTCCTCAACCGCACGCTGAAACACAGCAGCCTCAGCAAAGGCTGACCATTCAGCACGCTTAAGCGCCCACCGGGCTGGCCTGGAAGCCACAGAACCCCGTTGTGTTGTGGACAACACAATGGGGAGATGATCGCTTCCATGCAGATCGGCAGTGACAGCCCAAGTGAAGTGAACTGGGATGGCCAGCGAGCAAAAGGCTAAGTCCACCGCTGACCAATTGCCTGTTACCAAGTTACAGTGTGTCATGGCTCCACCGTTCAGGATGCAAACGGACCCCCTCCGCTTCCACTCCTCAAGGATCCTTCCCTTGTTGTCAGTATTAGGTCCTCCCCACTGGACATGGTGGCTGTTAAAGTCGCCCAGCAAGAGGAACGGGGCAGGAAGCTGTCGAACCAGGTCCTCCAGGTCACCAACCCCAAAGACCTCATCCGGTGGCAAATAAAGCGAACAGACAGTAATATCCAATTGGAAAGAAACTCGAACTGCTACCGCCTGAAATCTAGTGTGCAGAGGCACACTGGCATGCGGCTGAGAGTGTTGAACCAACACCGCAACACCACCATGTGCACGTGGCACAGGGTCTGCATCCAGACGGTAGACAGAGTAACCCCTAACAACCGGATTATCTGACGCCTTAAAGCGAGTTTCCTGAAGGCAGCAGCACAGAGGTCGCCAATGCGACAAAAGCAGGCGCAGCTCTTCTGCATGGGTCTGATAACTTTGACAGTTCCACTGAACGATGGTATGCGCAGGCATTAGGGCGGGCTTAAGACAACACCATCCTCCTCAACTCCTCCTCTGGGCGGTCCGAAAACATCTGAATCCTCACCCGAATCAAAAGATGGAGTGAGGTGCAGAACAAAGTTGTCCTCGGAAGGAGGAAAAAGTTCCGGAGAATTAGAACAGGAAATCTCTTCCTGCTCCATGGGCAGAGTAGTATCACAATGTTGAGAGGACGCAATGGACCCCTCAGCAAGCTGGCCGTTCAACGACCGTTTCACCGGCTCTCCCGGTGGAGACGTCTTCACAGGCGGAGTTGAGGCTTTACCAGCAGAAGCATTCTTCTTCGACGGCTTCTGTGGCGCACTCCGGGCAGGCGGAGGCTTAGCCGAATCCTTCACCTGCCTGGGAACAGTTAGAGCATCAGGAAGAGGAACAGTAACAGGAGCATAAGCAGAAGCATTTGCAGGCACGGCAGCAACCGGGTCTGAAGGACCCAAAAGACCCTGCAAAGATGGATGTTGCTGGGTTAATAAAGTAACAAGCATGCCCACCGTCCTCGTCAAAGACCTGAGCTCAGCGCGCAAATCCGCCAAATCAGCAGACTCACTAACTGGGCCAGGCAATGACGCACTGCACACCTGGGCAAAAGAACGTGTTAGCGTCGGCGCCGATAGTTTGGCTTTCTTCCGGGCCTCTGAGTAGGAAAGCCAGTCCTTAACCTTCAATTCCTGAACACGACGTTCCTCAACATAAACATGGCAGTCCCGTGAAGAGGCCTGGTGCTGACCACCGCAGTTGATGCAGCGCGCCGGGGCAGCACAATCAGTGCCCTCATGGGCTGCCTGAGCACAGCTAACACAGGTTGGCTTAGCCTTACACGAACCGCTGGTATGACCAAAGCGTTGACAGCGGTAACACCGCATTGGGTTCGGGACATAACATTTGACCTTCCACCGCAGGTAACCGGCAGTAATGTGCTGCGGTGGAACCGGCGAATCAAAGGTCAGGAAAAAGGTGTCAGTTGGCTGGGCACCATTCTCGCCTTTCCGCGTCAAACGCCTAACGGCCGTAACGCCTTGTGACTTGAGTTCGTCCAGGATGACATCATCACTGAGACCCCTCAAATCAAAGCACGTCACGACCCCCTTACTGCTATTTAAGGTACGATGCGGCTCCACGCGCACCGGGCATAACCCCAGTGCACTCGCCTTCAAAAGCCTCTTTGCCCATTCTAACGGTTTCAAAGTCAATTCAGGGAGAGTCGGAACTTTAGTCTGACACAATTGGAGGGGAAAATTCAGTGGTTGACTGGGGGAGGGGTGGAATTTGTTTGACCACTAGAGCAACGAAATAATTCTGTGGGAGAAACTATATTTTGTTTGGGTGCAAAGGTTGGAGGTGCAGACCCTGGCGTTATTTGAGTTTTTTCACTAACTGCTGTCGGTTGCAACACTAAACTGTCTTAGTGTCTGAATCTTATTTTTTAAGTCGTGTATTATTCCGTGACAAGAACACTGTTTACTATCCAAAGAACCAACTGAGCTAGCAGCCGATGTACGCTTTACATCAATGGGTAATTCAGTTTCCTTCCACTTTAATGGAACTTTGCAACGTGCACCCCCACTTACAGTTTGGTGAATATTTGCTAAATTTGGTAACACAAGACTATTTACATCAGTTGGGTTAGAATAATCTACGTTGGCTTGTCTTACATTTACATAACGGGAACTCAATTCTTTTTTTTTCAAGGGGCTTGTAAAATTCGGGTTTGCACGGAAAAATCTCTTTAGGAATGCACTCATTGCCTGAGACCAATCGGGATTGAACTGTATGTTTAAACGGGCGTGCATAACTAATCTTACGTTTATCACATTGCAAAAAGCCCATACCTAACGCATTGTAACCAGCTACGGTTTCATCACCAATAATGTCTTGACTCACATTAATCTCAGAGTTGGGAGGAACGACAATTTTGGATTGGCTAGTTACAGGGGGACTAAGGATTTAAAGTATCAAATTCTGAAATGGAGCTACTTATTGTGCTACCCATTGTGCTACCCATTGAGCTACCCATTGTGCACATCTCTGCTTCTGCTCGAGTTCAACCAGTTTGTCCAGCTCAGGTTGAGTTTGTCCAGGAATTGAGGCACTTGGACGGACCAAGGACTTGGGTCTTGTCATGTCATCCTCCATCCTTGGGCCCAACATCAGGTTCGGATCCGGGGATCTTGTCTGGTCGGACTCTCTTCCATAAGCCTTCCTGGTCCCAACGAGTACAAAAGTGGGGTGTTCGGGTTTCTTCTGGAAGGGTTCGGAGGCTCTGAATGTCCAAGGAGTGGTCCCAAAAATTTTCGGCGGGCAAATGTTTTCTCAGCTTCTTGTAAATATCCACTGTGACTTGATTCAAGGATCGGCGTTTCAGAGTGTAATTTGCTTGACAGTTCAAAAGGGAGTGGAAAATGCAGAAATGAACTTATTGTCGAAATATTTACATCACGATGGCTGGATAGACGTTCAGTGTTTTACCAAATTGGGTGGGGTTTACCCTGGTGGTACGTTTCGAAATTTCAAAAAATTTTCGTCGTGCCGAAATTGAACGTGCTGAAGTTTGAATATTTTGGGCAGTTTCTTTTTCAGGAGACTCTTCATACCCATGTTTGGTGGAACCGCCTACGGAAAAATTGATCCGGTGGATTCGAACTTGAATGAAGTCGCCTCAGCTGCTGGTTTATTGATGATTCCAGTTCGTCTTGCTGCCTTAGATTTTTCTGGGCTAAAGTCGATCGTTGAGATTTCTTGGAATGGACTGACAGTTTATCGCTTTTAGCAGAAATTGGGTCAGTTCTTGCCTGTCATTGATAAGTTCTCCTAAAATTGTAGCGCTGTTCTTCGTCCATTTTTATTTGATGATTTAGAGTTAAAAGCAGGTAATAAAAGTTCGTGGCCCTCTTCAAAATCAAATTTCGGAATCGTTTTGCCCGGCCTTATGCACCAGATACTGAAGCGATACTAGGCGGGATTCAGCCCTGCTTCAGCCTAACGAAGAATTAGTCTAATGATGTTCACTCACATGATGTTAGAAAGCCAGCCAAGGCAGTGGTCCAGTTTCGTAAAGATTTTGTATTTGCTAGCCTTGATTCACGGGGCTTGGAGGCTTGTGACTTGAGGGCTACAGCCGTAGGTTTCCGGGCATGGCAAATTTGGTGAATTTCGGGGGCAATTTCTAATTAGTGGTCCCAAAAGAGATGTTGACCAGTCGGGGAGTCGAAATTGCAATGCCAGCACCTAGCCATGAGGCGCACGGGCCATCATGTCACCAAGACCTCCACGCCCCGATACAATGATTGTGGGTTACAAATAGTGCAAAGGGACTGTTGTTACAATGAATGGTTCACAAAATGGTTTATAACATGGCCGATTTGTTGGTAATAATGAGTTGATCTTGCAGTTGATTGTAGAACGTCCAAAACTTGATCGGTATTATCGCTACCACTGACCTTAATAATGGCAGCGCCACCGGACAGGTGCTGTACAATTAACAACCAGCAAAATAACATAACCTGAATATGTTAAAAAATACATACAATTACTACTAACATTTACCATTTTTTACGAAGAAAAATAGTATTAAAACAGCGGCCTTAAGACGTGAAATAAAAAAAAATATTTCGCGGTAGGAACAATTTAAATCCATCAACCTCCAACACCCTAAACGAAATATACCATAGGGCAGTCTCAACGTTTTTGTTGCACCAAAATCAAAAAAAATCATCTGTCGACACGAAACTAAGCGAATGTTATTTTTCTCTACTTCATCCCACACAAAATTCACTCTCAGCAAATAGTGCATAGACTGTGTACTGCTACCATTTACTATGAGATCTATTCTGGATTTAGGAACAGTATGTAAATTGATGTGGGAAAAATAATTCTGAAAGACTAAGTTCTGAAAGCAACCCTCTTAAGATGCATAATTCTTTTAGTGTGTCTGAAAGTGCTGTCACTTCAGCTTCACAGCGGAGTGGGCAACAAGGTTTTGAGTCTTACTAGACTTAAGTTTCCAATCAAAGAACCAGTCTATCCCTTACTTCTGGACACGGAATCCCATGATGCATCAGCAGAAGCCTGTAATGCGCCAATCTTTGCCGCAAATTATAATGTAATTTGTAAATTTTCGTACCGTTCAGATAATGACAAATCTGTTTTAATGCCATCAAGTGGGCTAACTTTGGGGTCGAGGACTTCCTAGCCAACTGAACTACATTGAATAAAATATCTGGTCGACTTTGAATGCCCAGAAACATTTTAGATCCCAACATTTCAAGATAAGTTGTTTAGTTCACAGGTTGTGCTTCAGGGCAATCACCCAGTCCTTTTAATGTCGTAGACATTGTCCGAATGGGGTTATCAGAAGCAAAGTATTCCAGTTTGTTAGTAATGTACTTTGAGTTACTCAAAGTAATACCCGTGTTGGTGAACTCAATTTCAAAACCTATGTATTTTTTGTCAATTATCTCGACAATCTCCAAATGCTCTTTTAGTCTAAGAAAGAAGATTAATGATTGGTAAATACGGTAATTTTTAACACTTACTAATTTGTCATCGACAAATAAACAAAGATGTTAACAAATTGTCACTGGAACGTTGGACAAATACACAAGGGTCGTAAGTTTATTTCACTAGTCCCAGGCGCCGGAAAATATCGTTGTTATTCTCGTACCAGCTTCGTACACTTATGCTTAGGCCCTAGATGGATTTTTGAACAAGACAAACGAGTGCTTGGCATTTCTCCGGGTTTTTCGTAGCCTGACACTTGCTGTCAGTAGGACGATCCGTGCAACAACACTGAATAAGTAAGAAGTGACGGTGCCTAGGTAGTGGTATTGGTGGGTAGTTTAGCTGTAATTTCTAAAGACAAGGCGAACTGAAGAGTTCCTTAAGGTTGTTGAATATGCGGTGAGATAGTCTCGTTTGACTTTTTCATCCAAGCTGCGGCATACAGAATAAACGCACTAAACGTAATCAACGTTTACAAAAGCCAGCAACTGCACATATATAAAGTAAAATGCGACGTAAAGCCAAGGTAAAAGATAAAACCAACTCGCTTGTTCAACACCAGATCAAGACAGTGCACACTCCAGAAATATACCATAGTTATTTTTTTTTAAATTGCCATGCACGTCTTAACTAAAAAAAACCCTTTGCATCCTATCACAATGACCACCAGTCCACAATCATTTGATGCCTAATAACAAACAGTTTTCGGAATATGTGCCAATCCTTCACAAATTTGGAATTGCAAATTTTTCCCGCCAGGGCCATCTCACATAAATAGCCTCCCTTCTCCGCTCCACGAATCATTTCTTCCCTGCTTCGCTAGGGAGAGGTCGTCCCAGACTCAGCTTTTGCGCTGACTGGGCTTCACTTTTTATCTTTTTAACGTTTCAACTTTTACTGCTCCGGCTTGCTTTTCTTTAAAATGGGAAACCATTTCAGTGTATCTTTTGACTTGTAGCTTATGCTATAAAATATTTTTTTTTGCTTGACAACGGGGTGAACAATCCCGAAACGTCGCATTTTACTGTATAAATGTACACTTGCTGGCTTTTTTAAACGTTAAGCTGCTGCTACTAAAGGCACTTTTAATTTACAGAGTGATCCATCTGGGTTCAGTTTGCAGGCGAAACCCCCTTTTGATTTAATCAGTTTAGCACCAGGGGGTGGCGAACTAACGTCCATACTAGGTGTGAATTCATGGAGTCTAATTCAGCGTTCAAAGCTTTCAGCCATCTTGTCGCTTCAACTGAAAGGTGGTGTGTGTAAGGATGGAATTAAGTTACGTAATAAAATAATAGGTTCTTCGACAACGTCAGAATCCAGTAGTGCGATATGAGTGGTTTCGGTGGCTTCACATGTTCGTCGTTCCAGCATAACAGCAATTGTGGTTCCATGAGGACATCTACGTCCACAATGACGCCATAGTTGGGAAGTCCAGGGCGGGAGGTGGAAGATCCTGAATTGGCGGAGGGCCATGTTGTCGGCATATGTCAGAATCATAGTGGTTATTAGTAACTAGGACTGCCTATATGGGTAAATTGAGCAGAAGTGGTGTTAACAAGCCACCTCCATGCTCTCGCTCGTCGAAGTGAACATCACGGCTAACAAGAATTTTTTTTTTCCAGGTTGGCTAATAGAAAACCTATACTGTGCTAGGCAAAAAAAAAAACGCATGTCTGGCAGTGGGGTGCAATTTCTGTCTCTGATGGATAAGTGAGACGTAATAAGCTAAACCGCCAAAGACAGGTAAATAATTAGATATGCCAGGATAACAGTCAAGTATCCAACGGCTCATTGATGTTTGGTATTCAGTATTGTACAAAGGGTTGGTTGGAGAAAGGTTATGTGGAAAACATTACATCTCCACTGCGAAACGCCGTAATCGTATGGGGAGTCTGCTGTGGTCTAGTAACGTAGTAGTTTTACACATAATCGTCTGGAGAGAATGCTCGATGGGAGGGTTGGTTTAGGGCGTGTAATGAGCAGAATACAGATGTTTGATCCCCTGTGCCGACAAATAACTAAGATTGGGCAGACGTCCACAAAGATTCGTTATTCGTTTGTAGGGTTATGCTCTTGTGCAGTGAATCATTTCGACGCTGGAGGTAAAAGTCCGTAGAACATCGAGATCATCAGACTTCTGGACGAAAAGCAGGAAAAATCGTCGAGTAGGAGAAATAAATATCTTCCATTGCTGTATGTTGGTTCTGCAATCGGTCTGATCAGGTTTCAGAAATTGCAGGATGTCAGAGGAACGGATCAGAATGACCTTTGGGAATGACAAACGTCGACTTTTGCACATAAAGTAGGTCATGCATTTGGTGGCGTACTGAAGTTAATTTGAGTCATGTTGTATTTTCCGCATTAATGTGTTGGAAGGGTGCATCCTTGGCGTTGGTGCCAGAATATTCAAGATGCAAAACCGTTGGGAAGTCTTCATGAAAGTGCTATGGAGGTGCAAGTACAGCAAAAGATACCATTATGGAATCTGCAGGTGAAGGTTCATCAGGCGTGATGTGTCTCCATCCAGCTTGTACACATTGCAGTTAACGAAAGTCTCACCAGCAACGAGTATTCCATCTTTGCATAAAAAAATCGGTTGATTTCCCTAGGACACAGTTACACATTTACGGTCGAGTCTAGGTGTAGGAATAAGGTTAGCTGCAGCAACTGCAGAATACAAGCCACTTTCCAGATGTAGAATAAGATCAGGAGTTTTAATCTTAAAAATGCTACGCTTGGTTGCGACACACAATTATCTTTGAATGCCAGAATTTTCACGTTCGTAGGCTGTGCTTGAAGCAGCCAATCGTCCCTGTGTCTGATGTGGAATGTGGCACTGGAATTAAGGTTAAGTATTCCAGAGGATTCGGTGTATCCACAGTGGGTGGAGTATTAAATAGTCAAGGCCAACTCGGAGATCGTATCTTCCTTCACACGGACAAGTTTGGCAGTATGTGAAGATATTAGATCGTCTAACTGTCTGGAAGTTGAGTAATAGAATGAAGTTGGGTATGGATATTCATCTGATATCTCATCAGACTGTAGCTGAAGGACCATTGGTCTTGCTCTGAAATACGATGTAGGTCGATTTCCATGTGACGGTGCTGAAGTTGGATGAACAACGGACCGGGGAGGTTTACGGGAAGATTAAAATTGCTCTGGTTTATCTTGTAGTCTTGCATGACACGGTGGAAATCATGATTGAATCTTCTGCACCACGTTCACCGCACTTACGGGCGTTGGGACCCTTCCTCCATCTGTGATAAAGTTAGATTGTGTGGAGTACTAAATTTCGTATAATGTTTGGACGCATTCGTCTTATTTACAGACAGGATATGCTCTGGATCACGAAATACTGAAGTGTTTTTCTGCGAAGGTAGAATAGTCTCATCTTTCCCTGTAATACGGTAGAATACCTCTGTTAAACGAGCTTCAACCATCTCTAACGTTGGTGCTGCCTCAGCATGCAAAGTTGCTACGATCGGATCGTATTTCGATTGCTTTACACCTCTCAGAATGTCAGTATCCATGATATTTCGGCCTGCATTTACACACGTGATGTATGCATTTTATCCTAGTGAAATAGACGCTTATGCACTCATTGTGTTGTGAAGAGATTGAATGAAGTTGGTTCAGGTATTTTAGAAGAACTTCAGTACGTTGGAAAGGAAATCTAGTATTGAGATTATCCCAGATGGGCTTTGCGTTGGTTTTCCTCCAGTTAATTAACTAGTTGATTAACACTGAGGTATTTTGGTATAAAGTCAAGTACAAAATTAATGCTAGCAACTCATGCGTTGCGAATGATGAAGCCGGCATCTGTGGCAGGAATTACTTGCATGAAGGCCCCTGCATGACCTTCACACCTTATGTGATTCTGGACTTTCGTCCGTCAAAGAGGAAGTTGTGCCCATCGAACAGTTGGATGCCCTTCTAAAACAACCATTGGATGCCATTGCATAATAATAACGAAGATACTAGGCCATAGCGTGGCAGCTTTCTCTTTCGTCACTTGGGTCGCGTTATCTTGTTACTCAGGGTGCCATCTCCATTTCGTCCATTTTGTCGATTCTTGTCCTTGGAATTTCTTGTTATCTTCTCCCCCGAAACCACCAGGTCTTCTACCAAATGTAGATTCGTGGAGACTCAGACAGGAAAAAGGCAACTTGAAACGGAGAAGATGGTTATTTGCGAGGCCAAGGTTTAGCAAGGATTGCTTACCCACCTTTCACCACCAAACGCCATGAGAAAAAGAAAACAAAAGACTGCGCAGAAATCCGTCATGACACAACAACAGTCATACACTAACATTGTTAGTAAACTAACAACACTAGTCACCGCCATAAATTAATAAATTATAAAAAATTACAAGTTATATGGAAACAAAAATTAAATTGTTAATTGTGCGTAATTTAGAGTGCAGAATAATGAAAAATAAGGAGAAATTCAATAAGAAACACCCTGCGAGCTACTGGAAATTTCAAATTTTTAATGTATGCCTAAATAGCACTTGTAAGAATATGGGGTCCAAAACACTTGTGGTAAAATTGTCAACTAGGCCATCAGGTTACACCATCGACAAAATGGAGTGAAGCGCAGAACCTAACCAAACAAACTAACAAACCACCAAACAAACAAACCAACCAAGCAAAAACAATTACAAACGAACAAAACAAACAAACTGACAACCAAACAAACGAATGATACACTGGCCACAGGGCACAGTTGTTTGAGGGTGCATTGAAGACTGCATTGTGGCTCATCTTTTCAGTTGCTTTTCGCATCGTATTTCTGTCTACAGTGTTGCAGATAGGAAGTACGGTTTGTCTGGGAAAACAACCCCAAAAAGTCTGGATTTCATCCAAAAGTCTGGAGATTGTCACCAATACGCTAATTTCACAATTTTGATGGTATAAAGCACTAAATTTTGACTTTGAAGACGGACTTTTTTTTGTGTGAAACCAAATGAATAAAAACCTTTCGTTTTTTAACTTTAAAAAACGATGCTGGCGTGCAGCGACGTCTGGTATCGACATCGCAAATATAGCGTAGCGTTATTGTAAGTAACATGAGAATGTCCGATTCTGCTGTACGTGGCGCCACTTCAACACTTACCAGCAGCGCAATCTGTGCAGATGCAAAACATCGTCACTGGTGTACACAATAGTTGGCAACATTCAAACCAAAATTCTTAAGACATACAAATAATTGCAGCTCAGTTAAAAGTCTGGAGATTTTATGTAATTTTAAGCAAAAGTCTGGATGTCTGGGACACTGTCAACAAGTCTGGAGAAATCCAGACATGTCTGGGTATCTGGTAACACTGTTTGTCTATTCGTAGCGCTGGATGGCGTTGTTTCTCAACAACAGGTTTGATTTAAATTTTTTTTTTACAAACCACCTCTGGGTGTACCGCCATCAATGTGCAAATTCAGGTTCTAATTTATGCAGTTGTTATTGCATGATGCATCAATTAAAACCAATCAACAAATCAAGAAACCATCACGGCCACTGTTGACATAATCGGTACCTTCCTAAACGACCAAACAGAGCGAACCAAACACACCACTGCTCATTCCCTGCTAATATCCGTGTTCATGCGGCTTGATTGACGTCAACATCATCAGCAATGAATCTGTTTCGTCAAAACTGTTACATCGCGCATGCTCAAACCTCCACCCCAGCAAACCACCTCCCTGAGATGGGTCGCAATTTGGCATTGCTCTCGTGTAGTCACTTCTATTAGTCAATCCTGGTCAAATCCATTAGCCAGGTTAGGTCGTGGTGAAGGTATGACGTATCGAATACTCTGCTAGGCTTGTTGAGCTGTATTGTAGTTTAGGAAGGTGCTGAACGGCTGATGTAACATCACTGCGCATGCGCGACGTCAAGTTTGGAGCCAAACTGTCTCTAACAGTGGTGCGTTCTGTTCGCACTTTTCGGTGCTTTAGAAAGGTATTGATTGGAGTAGGCTCTGCTTTCTTTGCTGTTTGGCTGGGTTTCCCGCTTCCCGCTTCCCTCTTCCAAACATTCATTTACAAATTCAGAATGTTCAAACATTCTGTGAAACGAGCATGTGATGTAGTTGTAATCCATCTAAAACCAAAACTGGTATAAGGAACCCACCAAGTTTCCAAAAAAGTTCGGACTTTGAGTCGCTCCAAGTTGCGGCTCATCACCATGAAAGCGTTCATCAACAAACAGGTACCTTTCTAACACTTTGCCACGCCGACGGCACTCTCTGCTCATCATCTACTCAATGCTCGTATGTTGGACGGTATTCTCGGCTTGCACCTCACCCGGTCCCTTATCTGCAAGACGAAAACTTTCATTTTCTTTTCAGTTATCATGCAATGCCGTTCGCAACACTGCTTGCATTTCCTTATCCAACATTGCTGGTATACAAGCAATTGAACCCGCCAAGCTTCTGCAAGGAATGGCCGGACACCTGCCGCTACGTTAGGCCTATCGGCTGCACCATCTTAAACCACGCCCGCTGACTTCTTCCCGAAATCCAAAATACCTAGGCCATTACCTGCGCCATCCGCCAGATAATCAATACGTATCGCTTTTGGCTTTGACTTATCATTCTTAGGCATCGTTCCCACGAACTGCTTTACCACTGTAAATGAAACACCTCGTTTCCGCTATTTGTCAACGCACAACTTGCTATGGCCACAGCAGAAGAGACAGTGGTAATCAAGCGCGAGGGGGGAAGCAGGGTCGGAAGTAACGCAACGGACGTGAAGTTTTGCTTTATTCTCATTAATTAA
>JAHWFP010222544.1:0-11787 GCA_023313725.1 Lithobius niger | reverse complement strand
GGCCCAGAATCTTTCGGCTAGCGAGACCACCTCGCTCGGCTCGCTCTGCTGGCAGCCAATCAGGAAGAGGGAGTTGATGACGTTTCAGGAAAGATGGCGCCATAAACAAGCCGTTGCGTATCCGTGTACTCGATCGGTTCGTCACTCAGTTTAGCTAAATATTTTAATTGTTAGACAAACAAAATGAATCGGCACTTAGATAGGAATGCATTTAGCAATCGGGGCCATGAAATGGCAGGCAGACTAGGTTTAAATCGCGCTATTGTTCGTCTCCGATCTAAGAGGGCCACACGCCGCAGAGCTAAATCACCGCTAGAAACGCTCGTTCATTTCTCACAAAAGTTGGTAAACTTGCGTTCGTTATGAAAAACTAGAGAATAATCCACTGATTCCGAAAATGCTATTGTATGAATCTGAAAGTCTTGCAATAATTAGCTACGATTAAAAGTGATTAAAATTATCTGCAAATATGACGAATTGTATAAACGTCAGTATCTGAGCTATATAATGGGACTATGTGTAAGAAAGTGTTGTTTGTTGTCTTTTTTTATGGATCACGGACCCAAACTGCGTTATCTGCCCCATGACAATGAGAGGGGCAATTTAGCTGGGGAAAGTAAGGTCATACACTAACAATACTACTGATTCTGCAGGCGAATTAAGTATTGTGAGAGTGCGAGCAGTAGCAGAACAGTGTTACTATACGTCGAGTATTGTTATGAGTGTAGAGTACAATTATGTGAAATGTTAGTTCATTAGAAAACAAAAACGAACTCTTGTGGCGTTTAAGTAAGGTTTAAGTGAATCAAAGTCAAAACAACAAAGGTACGCGAATAAGCTTTCTTGTAAAGATTTCAGGTACCTCATTGTTCCGGAAATGCTAAGTCAAGTGAAATCGTAACTGTTGTACTCAACCATTGCAACCACGAAAAAGACAAACTGTGCACATTTTAGAATAGGGGAACCAACAGTTATTTAATGCATTATTACGTCAGGTTTCAATACAATGCACATTAAATTAATACCCAACTTTCAAATGTTTTGACGCCTAAACGTAGCAATAATAATAAAAAAAACGTTTCGTTTGTGTAGTGATTAGATTACTGAGCAGTATATGTATTATCATATCGAAAACCAAAACTGTAAAAAGGGCTGCCAAGGTCCGAATGGTTCGGCCCTGCAAAGGAGTAATATCAACACACCAAAATATTCGCCAAGTTAATTGCACCGACTAATAAGTTCGAAGGTTAAATGAAAACTAGAACATTGCTACTTTCGGTAGCAATGTTCAAGTTTTCATTTAACGTCTAAAGTATTATTCGGTGTGATTAAGTTGGCGAATGTTTTGGTATGTTGATAGCACTCCTTTGCAGGGCCGAACCATTCGAACCTTAGCGGCCCCTTTTACCAGTTTTGGTTTTCGATATGATATCACTCCTTTTTTTAAATTGTGTATTAACTAAACTCCACTACCGTGCAGATGTGTACTATAAAGTGCCACATCAACAAGAAATTGGTTTTCAACAATTTGCTACTACCTTTTGCCTATAGGCCGAACCATTCTCAACTTGATCACCTCTTTATTGAATTTTGGTTTGGTTTTAATTTTGTTGTAATTTGTTTTATTTAGTTTGATTTGGTGTGTTGGTATCACTCCTTTGAAGGGCCGAACCACTTTCAACTTGGTGGCCTCTTAACCAGTTTTGGGCTTTGTTATTTTGCCTTGTTTTTACAGTTGATTTATTTTTCGTGAATTGTACGTGAATACAATTTCTTTGCAACGTTGTTTAAATTTATCGTGAACACTAGTGTGTGTCTAGGCACGCACGTCAGTATACACGTTCTCATTGTCCGAACTTTGGCCGTCCAATGAGAGACGATGCCGACAATACTCACAATGGTTATGACAATATTTTCGTACTAACGCGCCCTCCCACGCCATCCCCGTTACGCTCCCAGGCTCCAAACCATTAAAGGTACGATTGTACTGCACCCATTCGTCCAATTTCATAGCTGGAAGCCTTCCCGTTATCTCGGTATCGATGAATAATCACCCTATAGGATTTAACATGGGCATGAGAAGACTAGCTAGTAGTAACACATTTTCAACGTTATTGAGGGTCAGATTTTGCATTGAAAGCAGCTTAGCTGGCATTCCTATACACGAGTTAATTTTTGTCAGGTGGGTCATTGCTCTCGATTTCAACACAATTTAAGCTTTTGTACCGCATTATTATTTTTCTCCAAGTACCTTAAAGGGTTAAAGGGTTTAACGAGCGTTAACCACTCCTGGTCATCTGCCCGAAGCCCTAAGGCCCTATGTCCCCAAGTACCTGAAATGTGCCCAACAATGCTTCAAGATATAAGACACTGACACTATGGCGTCGTGCTACAATGGTTTACAACCTCGACAATTGAATTGATGTGAGGTTTGTTGCCTAACTTGGCGCGACACACTAGCGTCTAGATATACTATACATTTAGCTTAAGCGGGTATGGTGACACGTAGGGATGACTGCCTATCCCTCTTCATCACCACCCCCGCTAAGCCAAATATATAGATTGGTTAACGTTCAAACCATGTAGCTTGGAATTAATGAGAACCGAACACACACAGCTGGACACACCTCATACTCCCCTATTTACTTTTTTATTATTAATTTTTTTAATTTTCTTTAGTTAAGTCGTCTCTTTTCAGTTCATTACCCTATTGATGATACATGGCGATTAGTTTCTTTTTACCTCTTTTCATTGATGCTGTTTAGCCAAGAAACTGACACCAATCATTACCTTGCCTACCGTGTTCAAACGTAAAAACAGCAAAGAACATTAAAAAATTTTGTTTGGTTGCATTGGTTTCGCCGAAATGAAATGTGAGATGCTAAGGAAGTGGACGATAAGTTTCGAGTGAAGCCCAATTCTTATTCACTCCTTACACATAGTATCACATAAGTTTTTCCCTTGAACCGACCCTGGGATTAGCTCCAGAGTAAAAGCTTGCAGGTTGCCACTCCAACACCAACTCAAGATTTGGCCCCAGTGGGTCAGCTTATATACTGGCCAGGAGGGGGGAGGGGTTATCCCCCTCAGGATTCACGTCACGTGACAGGCTAACTGGTGCGAACCGGTTCCAACTAGTTGAATAGTGCAGCAGGCTCGTTACCCAGCTCCTGTAACTGCAAGGTGCACTGCATAGTGGCGCCTTGATATACATTATAGCGTGTTACAAAAACACTGAACTAATATATCTATACTATATCGTGAAGATTGAGTACAGACGCATCCACTCACGTTTTGTCAAACACACGCAGGCGTTTCACTTTCATTGAATTTTAGCGAGAGTGGAGGCATTAAAGAAATCAAAGGTCAGTGCGCCAAGTTTGGTGGTTGATATGGTTAACCTTTGGTGGGCTTTCTTTGGTTTATCACTATTTTCAACGGCCGAACATTTTTGGAAACTTGGTAGTTTCTTTTCTACTACTTTCGGTTTTTGTTGGATATCACAACTTTCACAGGACTTAAATCGTACGAAGAGTCATAAGCTTTCACTTGCATAAGGTTTATATGTATGCAAATTATGGGTGGACAGGTAGCTGCAAGCACTGGGGCGCCACATTCGATAGGCATCTTGGTCCCAGTTGAACATCTGTAGCGTCTTACAGACCCGGGTTCGATCCTGGCGAAAGGAAGTGTATGAGTACGGGTTTTTCTCCGGTTGTTTCCCGCCCGTTCACGAGGGTTTCCTCCGGGTACTCCAGTTTCCTCCGTCTTGCAAAAAAAAAAGCAACTGTTCCTGGTGGTGGTAAAACCTTCCACTTAACATCTGCCACTTGGACCCTTAAAATCTGTCAGCTGATTGGCCGAAGACGTCTATTATTAACCTGATTAATCAGATACGAAGAAGAGGCTTCTCTTTACAGCATTTTTGGTTCGGTGGATATCACAACTTTTGCAGTCTTTTTTTCAAGTCTGGTCTGCCTTCATCTACACCTTCATTCTGTTCTGTACCTCCGTCTGTGACAAAGTTTATACTTGTTTTGTGCACGGTGAAACAGAGCGCCCTGCCCGGTGAATTGAAGGACAAGGCAACTGGCCTATACGTTCCTTCTAACAACTTCACCTAATTTTCAGCAACCGAAGCACACAGTAAGAAGCAACATGACATAAATAGGCCTACCAATGTTTCATCGAGTGTTTTTGGGAAAGCCTGCTAAATACTCCTACCTAATCTCTTGGTTTTGTTATTTATGTTTTGGTTTGGGTGACTGATCCAATCTTTAATGTTGAGTGTGGATCAGTTTACTCGTCCGAGGGCGCCTCTCTCTCAGTCATCGTCCCCCGGACACATGCCGATATTGGCGCATTTACGACGGAGTTTCATTTTTCCTGCATTAGCAACGCTAACTGCATACTGCATGCTTCCAATGTCCATGGTTTTTTTTGTTCAGTACGCCAGGGCCGTAGCTAGCCCCCTTGGCATCCAAGGCGAGCCAACTGAGCAGCGCCCCCCTTCCCCCGACTAGCAAAAAAAAATTCACGGATATTATATTGTGGATTACATAACTAAATAGTAACTATAACTCCTAAAAATTGAGAGAGACTTGTACCAGGTATTTAAAGCGGTTGAGGACAATGAACATTAACGGCTAGTTTTTATTGAACTAACGCGATTTCATGAAAATTTTGGCTTGTCAACTGATCAAAAACCTCAAATAAGATGACATGAGATGAGGATAACCTATTTCGCGGAAATAAACTGAAAATAAACATTTCAAAATAACTAATTCAACCGGAATCAAAAAACTGGTTTTTCCCACCTATTTTCGCATTTTTCGGGCGCAAGCATATCCTTAAGAAACAAGAAGCAAGTACACTCAAGTGACTCTGTAAACTTTTTTATTATTATTATTTTAATGCAGCGAGCAGTAAACCAAGTCCAAGCAAGCACATTGTAAACTTTAAGGGTTGTAAACCTTGGAACGATCTGTTAAAAAAAATGTATTTGAGCTTCCAACCCTGCCTTCCACGGTAACATGGTTGGCAGGAATTCGGCGTGGCGCCCCCAGGAAAGCGGCGCCCTAGGCGGCTGCTTTGCTCGCCTTACGCTCCCTACGGCCCTGCAGTACGCTTAAAACAGCAGAACTCTCTTATCCCCATGAAATCCACACATCTGATGACACAAAATAAAAATTAAAAAAACATTTGAGTTCGTTCAAACGAAACTAACGATAATTTTAACTCCAATTCCATGACGCATTGCACGGCCCACAGCCCATGTTATTAGAAACTTACTTTGTCATGGATACTTAATTTAGCGATACTTAAATTGACGTAAGTTTAAGCATAAGCTCAGCCATATCTTCGAGTGCTTGAAAGTGCTTGAATTTGTCAAGGAACTAATCAAGGCCTTGAATTCCTTGAAATTGTTAGGTAGATCCTTGAAAGTCCTTGAATTATTATTTTTCGTAGTAATAATGCCCTAGCTTTGAGCAAGATACAGATAAACTTTCAACTAGTTTGAAATAACTTGCATGTGTGTTTACTACGCTATTAAAACAAATCTAAGGAACAAAAGCTGAGGAATAAAGGGCTGATGAAAAAAAAAGCCGAATGAATAAAACATACACCTGGTGAAACTCGAGCCAAGGCAGCTAATTTAATTTAATCTATAACAACAACAACACAGAAAAGAAAAAAAAACAATTTTTTTGTTCATTGGGTTTTTTTCCCCGCAGCTTTTTTTCCTGCGATGTTTTTTACCATTGTTTTTTTTCCACTTTTTTCAGCACGTGCACGAATAAGACATGAACATTTTCGTATTTAGTGAGATGATGTTGGCACGTTTGTTGATTAACAAAGGTACTTGAAAAATGTACAATAGTCTTGTAAAGTTCCTAGAAAAATGTTACTGTTTTTTTTTTTAAATCCTTAAAAATGCTTGAATTTTTTGTTTGTGATTTTGTGCGAACTCTGTGTTTGGCTGCTTCATATCGTGCATGTCTTTTTTTCCCTCATAGTTTGCTGATGTGGTTCACTTGTTGACTGCTTCCCAATAGCGGTAAGAGATGGCGCTTCCTTGTGGCATTGGTGATGCGGTTGACTAGTTGGTTCCCCTCATGGTATGAGATGACGCTCATGTTTCCTTTCTAAAACTTCTGCAGCCGATCTCTTTTTATAGCTTATTTATTACTTTGGAAAATTGTAGCCCAAATTAATGTCGGGGGACGGTGAAATGGCGGGACGTTAACATTTTCGGTATGAAACGGCGGCCTGCAGGCGGCGCACACATCTTTGGGGTGAAAGTACGTAACGGTTATCATAAGCGATAATAGACGGCGCTACACCTTGTGATTCGTAGCTTTCTGTCGCTGTTTCCGTGAGACTAGATACCTCGCACGCGAAATTATCGTCATCTCGTAGTAGTTTTTACAATCTATATTAACACTGGCGATAGCCAGTGTTAGTAAGGGTCGACCTAGGATCTCTATGTTAAACTTTCAACTTTGAGAGCTTATAACTTCGTTAAAATTAAACATTTTAAAACCAAATTTGGAATCTAGCCTTGACTAGTCAAGGCCTGTCTACAGTCCAAAAATTATGAAATTCACTCCAGCCAAACCCGAGATACAGAGAGGGGCCAAATAGACAACTTCTTGTTCTTGGTCTTGTTCTTGGTCTTGTTCTGGGGATGTACCTTTCGTCTGTCCTCTCTATAGGTCAAACTATTTGTCCTGTAAAGCTGGTTCTTAGCTCATTTTACAGGTATTGCTCCGTAGATGTGCCCTTTCCATAAGGTCTTTTCTAATTGGTCAAGTGGTTCAGGGACTCCAAACGACCAGATTGATTGTTTTACATTGTTTTAAACATTGTTATTATGGAACAATGCCATTTAGCAAACGCCAGCTGCATGACATAGACTGAAGATTAATGGATTTGTTTCTATTGTTAACACTAGCGATAGCCAGGTTAGTAAGGGCCATAGCTATATTTACCGAGCTTAAAGGCGGCGCAACAAAACAAACAACAAATTAATTATAAAGGTGTCACACATAACCCACCCCTCATCCACCACCACACCTATTTATTATACAATTCTCAAAGTAACACGGATTACTAAACAAAAACGTATCGTTAAAAGTTAAAAGTAAGGGTCTAAAAGTCAAAACCTGTAAGGAACACGGACAAGTTTTGACTGTAAGAGTCGAGGTGTCAAATTTGCCCAGTAAGACGCTGCTAAGCATTAGACCCTTACTACCCGGTGATCATGTTAATGACTTAGTAAGGAAAATTGGAAATAACGTAGTTCAATTAGCCACCTTTATACACTTACGTTTCATCGGAGTGGCATGATCTGGATTCGAACTGGCTACCCAGTTCGCCCCAGATCACTTGCATAGCACCTTAATCTCTCCGTTGCACTCCGATGAAACGTAAGTGCATAAAGGTGGCTTACTGAACTACGTTCTTTCTAGTGTATTATTTTCGCTGTTGGCTAATTTCCAATTTTCCTTAATATTATTTCCAGCGATTTATGTGTATTTATTAATGACTTAGTAACTCGGACAGAATGGGTGTACACACTTACGCTTGTAGCAGGTTGTCTCTCTTGGAATCGCTGCAATGTTACCAAACCGGAAAAAAATGTCAACCTAAAGCAAAGTAGGGAACCCACACCCCCACTATCATTGGATCATCACATAAGACGATCTCGGACAGCTGTTCCTCAAAAACCGGGTAGTAAGGGTCTAATGCTTAGCAGCGTCTTACTGGGCAAATTTGATACTTCGACTCTTACAGTCAAAACTTGTCCGTGTTTCTTACAGGTTTTAACTTTTAGACCCTTACTTTTAACTTTTAACGATACGTTTTTGTTTTTCAATATATAATAGGCTTGGGTGGCACTGAGCAAATTCAGCATATGTGTGCGTGTGTTACTGAAGTTCAAGCGAGAAAGGGGAAAGGGGTGACAAAAGAGGTGGCTCAATCTGACCATGCAGTGGAAGAATGTGGGGGAGGGAGGCAGGAGGATGCGGGGGGGAGGGTTCCGACCGGTAATTAGGTATTCGGGAACCGGCTAGACCGGCGTATGTTACGCCGGGGGTAGCTAGTTTGTAAATAATAGGCCTATAGTCGTCAGCAGGCGTGTACCTTGAAACCAAAATTCTTAGTCGGAAAAGTAGACCTCAGTCGGAAATATGGGAAACTACCAAATACAGGTATGGGTTTTATTGCGCCTCCCATATTTCCGATTGAGGCCTATACTTTTCCTATTCAGAATTTTGGTTTCAAAGGGAGGCTCACTTGTTGGCCACTTCCGGTCACTTGTGGGCTACTTCCGCTTTATACGTCCGGTTTTTTTTTATTCATATTAACTATAATTTTTGGACGCTGAATCTAACAGCGAAAACCGTTTGTTTCCATCTGGTACCGTACCGGAGTTGAAAAAGACGACAGACGAACGGACTAAGTCATTGCTACAATTTTTCCAGCTTTCACTGTACAGAAAACTAAAAATGTCTCCTTTTTAGTGGCAAAGAACGTTGTGGGCAGGACAGCGATACATGGATGATGGAAGAAGTGAGGTACAAATTCGTCCCGGCAAAACCCCAAAGGCAAGATTTAAAATTGTTTTAAACGATCACTGTGCTGGACGTATGCTGGACGGATTACTCTGTTGCAGGTACGAACCGTCGTAGGTCGTGTGAGACTTCGCATCATCACAATCCTCTTCCGCTGATTTAGCTTAAAGCCTATCTAAAGCCTAACCAGACAGTAGAAAAGGCCTATAAGGCCTACAAGGCCAAAAAATGCTGCAATCGTATGGTTGGGGTTGCACTTACCGATCGATATTGACGTCTTTCTTACACCAATCCACGCCGTGTTGCACCGCGAGCAGCCAGTCCGGTCAGACTGTTTCCCATACATTGTACCTGGGACGGTATACCGACACAGACATTGGACAATTAGGCACCGGACACTTAGGCAACCCAATTTAAGCACTGGACAAATAGGCACTCGAACAAATAGGCACCCGGGCAAATAGGCACTCGGACGAATAGGCACCCGGACAAATAGGCACCAAGTTAAAATTTTTTTTTAAATCGGCATGGATTGTTCTCAAATTGGGGATGGGGGAAAAAAAAGTTTGCTACAAAATGTTCGTAGCGTTCAAAATTGCTAAAGATTGTTGTAGCTTTAAGCAATCTATCCCAATTTAAAGAAATAAAATGAAAAACTTGGTGCCTATTCGTTCGTTGTTCTATATGTTCGGGTGCCTATTTGTCCAGGCGCTTAAATGTCCAAGTGTCTATTTGTGCAGTACCTAAATTCGGGTGCCTATGTGTCCGCTGCCTTTGTGTCCTATACATCCCCTTGGACGGTAGCTTAACCGCGCATGTGAACAGGACAACTGCGCATGGTGAACTGCAGGTGAACTCCCGTTTCGCCAAATCCCATTTAGCCCAAAAAAAAAAAAAACAGATTAACAGCTTGACCCTAAGGGGCCAATCCCGTTTCGCCAGAACGAATTTAACAAAATTTTACGTACACGAAATTTAATACCTTATTGCTATGTAATGAAGGTTTAAAAGGCAAACATTTAACAGAGACAAGCAGTGGTAGAATAACACCAATTCATTTATTAGCTTTTTGAAAACTGGCAATACAGACGGAAAAATGTGTACTTTAAATATTGTTTAGAATACTTGGTCGTCACTACGTCAATGCCAAGGTTCTCTCTTAAGAATAGTTAGTTATACACGTTGAAGGTTACCCTTTCCCAAACGGGAATTCCCGTTTTGCAGCATCAAAACATTCTTCAGAAATCTAACATTGCAGAAGTTGACAGAGGCGTGCCTAATTGGAAGTAACTTGAGATTAGTTGCGGTTTCTGATGTTATCTGTTTAGCCGCAGCGAGCGTGGCAGCTCGAGCGAGGCACGTAATTTGAAACAAATTATTCTGCAAAACAGGATTCTGCAAAACGGGTGTTTGTCTATAAATGTCTGACCATTATCATGTTTTAAATGTTCGTGTTAAAATGTTTTAAATGTTTTGTGTGCCTAAAATTTCGTGAATGGTATTTGGCGAAACGGGATTGGCCCCAGAGGCAACACCTGTTATTCTGCTTTCTTTTTGGCGAAACGGGATTCAACGGGACGTAACCAACTGGAGGGATACGGAAAGGAATGGGGGAGCTAAACATTGTAAACAACTCAACTAGCTATTTCCTATCAGAAACTGAGTTAGCGTATAAGGAGGTGGGAGCGCCGTTGCATTTATTTGTAATAATTCAGTGTGCGACGTGGGCCAGTTGCATTGTGTTTCAGTGCAGTAATTCCACAAAGGAGTCATTTATTGAGTTCTGAAGGTTACAATTACTCGGCCGAGCGTGAGATTCTCTATAATACATCATTTTATGTATATAATGCGTAATTTCTGCACCATGTGTCACATATATGATTTCTGCCCTATGCTACACTTATGATTTCTGCCTAGTGCTCAACAGAAAAGTTGTGTGCTACCCCACTTGTACAATTTCTGCCCAGTGCCCTGCGTTACCTTGATTTCCGCCCCCCCCCCCCCCACAACTCCAACTCCCAAAAAGATTTGAAGGAAGAGTTTCTTCTTCGAATTCGTGAATTCCATACACCAATTACCCTGTCATGAAATTTCAAACAAAAACGACAGACAATATCCAAATTCTGTCGAGTCTTCGACCTATCTCCCTCGGCCAGTAAGCTGCGTAAAATCGCGATAAATCTTTAACGTGCAGAACAGTGACGATAACAAATTATTCACTGCGGATATCGTATCTGGTATCAGTCGTAGAAATAGCTACAAGGTGCACTAGATGTACGCCGAGATAACAACATAACCGTAGTTTGCCAAGTCAATGCTGTGAGAGCGGTTTTCATGAACCGAAAAAAAACGCTCAATTTTTGGGATTTGCTGGTATCTGCTGCAATTTTCAACAATTTTCAACTCTCGCAGCATAAGGGATTGGACAAAACAACGTTTTTTTCAGGCCTAAGAAACCACTTTCACAGCATCGTCTTGACTAAAGACCGCCGTTATTTTTTACCTCCATTTTCATCCAGCGCCCCTTGCAGCTAGCTCAACGACCGGCTCCAGATACTAGCTCCGTAGTCAGCATGGTGTTATTGTATATAAGTATGTAAATAAACTTGTGCATTGTGCTGCAAGTAATGCTGGTTTGTAGTTTATCACTGTCAGTGGGAATGAAACTCGATGCCATGACGACCCGTTCCCTGTAACAATTACGGTCTAGACACACGCTAGTGTGTCGCCGCCAAGTAACAGTAGATCATCCCATTGTAGACATCCGATTGTTAAAAATTGATTGTTAATGATAAAAAGGCAGCTCACTAGCAGACATGTGTCTGTTAACTGTAAGCAACTAAAAGCATATTTTGGCATGTTGAGGATAAATCCCAATGCGACAGAAATGTTTCAAATTGTGGAAAATGTAAGGGAAAGGGTCAGAGATAAAGAAAAACTAAAATTTAAAGGATGAGTGTCCACCAATCATAGAGAAAAAGATGCGTCAATAACGTTGTTTTTATGTTACTGTCTAGTTAGCTAGCTAGCTAGCTGCTAATAAGATTTTTCCCATGTTAAATCCCATAGACTTTTTGCTCATGGCTAGCGCAAAATTGCGAAGGCCTACGTACCTGAATTTTTGCACACGGATGCTTGGTGATCTGAGGATGGTCCTTTTGTTGGTTTGGGGGTTGTAGGGGTCAGGACAAATGCGTGGGAGGGTTTT